>JAMYWD010000619.1:0-56007 GCA_028583415.1 Protea cynaroides | reverse complement strand
AACTGTTCCACTTTGGATGCGTCAATTTTGGCCATGGCCTCAACTTCAATCCATTTAGTGAAGTAGTCAATGGCTACAATGACATACTTCCGCTGATATGTCGCCTTGGGGAAGGGCCCCATGATGTCCATGCCCCATATGGCAATGGGGATAGGACTTGTGATCGGCTGCAACGATGCGACTGAGCATGCGACATCGGTGCATAGCATTGTGTATTCGGAGGCACCGAAGCAGTGGCATGGTGTAGGATCTCCTGTACAGTACATCATTGTGAATGGTGTATTGCCTTGACTTGGCTTGGATGCACCGAGCGTCTTTCCTGTCGTCTGAAAGTGCACCTGTTTAGAGATAACGGTAGATGTCGTCGTACTAGCTGGATACGGCTCCGATTAGGGCAACTTCTTCGACAGAGTTGCTGGCGTGCTCCAAGAATTCCACGTACACAGCAGAATCCATCGCAGAGATGTCTTCCAGGGACAACCTAGACAGCTCGTCTGCTTTGGTGTTTTCATCCCTGCCCACGTACTGCAGTTCAACACTTCGAAAGGCCATGATGGCCGAGTTTACCTTGTCTAGGTACTTCTGCATCTCTGGCTGTCTAGCCTCATAGTCCCCTTGTACTTGTCAGACGACCAATTGTGAGTCCCCCTGGACTATGAGTTGCCGGACGACCAGACTTTTTGCCAGTCTGAGGCCGGCCAATAAGGCCTCGTACTCGGCTTTATTGTTAGTGGCACGGAATCCGAACCTCACTGCTGATCGGATTTTGAATCCTTCCAGGATTGTCAATATAACACCCGTGCATGCTTGGCCGAGGATCCGTCTACCTGCAGTGTCCACGGTCTTCGATCGGCTCCGGAGCCTTCCTTGCTCTGGGCTCAACAAATTCTTCCTCTGGTAGGGTGCTCTCGACAATGAAGTCCGTCAATGCCTACGCTTTGATGGCGGTTCTGGGGACGTATTTAATCTCGAACTCGCCAAGCTCCACTGACCAGTTTATGAGCCGACCGGATGAATCGGGCTTTGATAACACTTCTTCAAAGGTGTGTTGGTGAGCACAGAGATGCGATATGCCTGGAAGTATGGTCTGAGTTTCCACGCGGCTATAACAAAGGCTAGTGCTAGCTTTTCGATTGACTTGTATCTGGTCTCGGCATCCAACAGCACTTTGCTAACATAATATATCGGTCGTTGTACACTGTCTTCTTTTAGCAGTACTGCACTCACCGCTTGGTTGGAGACGCCGAGGTAAAGTTGAAGCTAGTCCATTGTACCATGTCTTCTTCTTCTAATTAATATTTTTTTGACCGTAAAAATTTAATTTTTATTGGGGGCTTTTGCTATTGGCCACCCAATGGATGAAAGCCCTCAATAAAATTTTAGTTTCATCGGTTAGTTTAGTAGAAACTTGAAAATTCTCATTTTTTACCTAAATTTTGGGGTTTTTGCCCATTTGTCAAAAATTTTCAAATTCGACCTACCTAGTTAAAATTTCTGATTGAATATGCATTGCAGGATGGTTTGGGACCTATATAAGTCCTCTTGCCCAAATGTTTAGGTGAAAAGTAAGGCTTTTTCTCATTTTATGTCGTTATGCTGTCAAATTTTTACAAATTTTCTAACTTATTTTCTTATTTTCTTTTCTTACAGCTATCATGGTTCGCACCAAAGTTCCTCGAGTTCATGACCCACTTCGCTTCAGGTCTGTGGAAGCAGAAGTGCGATATCCTTGGTTTGATCGAAAGAAGGTTAAAGGGGGTAGATGTGTGAACCTAGCCCACTTGGCCCTGTTTGATCTAGACACTTTAGCTCTATCTCTATTCCATGGTGGGTGCATGTGGGACGGCAATGGTATTTGATCCATTGGGCGGATTCACACACTCGTGTATAGAGGTGCGGCGGCCACCAAACCTTTCTATAGCACGTTGCAAACTTATAAACCAGACCAAAGATATGAATTGAATGCATGCATATGTTTGTTGCATTGTTTTATTTGCTCACTAAGCCGTGATGTGTGCTCACCCTTTCGACGTCAAATATTTTTAGTTAATGATGCAGGTCCTACGGTTGAAGAATATATGAATGCGTCGACGTATGGACACGTTGTTGCAATGGATGTAGAAGCTGAAGAAGATGAGCATGATTCATCATGCGAGTGCAACCAATGTGTTTTTGCTTATGTTTAGTTATAATTTGAACGTCGGATATGTAATTGATTATTTATTTTTATGTCTTGTGGTTTGGAGATAATTAAATTAAATACTTATTTATCACTATTAGACTCTCAGTTCATTATCTGTAAGACTTCGCTTATTTATTTATTACCTCTGATTATTAATGTGGAATGTGTGTGTGGTCTGATATAGTGGGTACGACCTATGCGTGATCCTGGGTGAATCGTTGGTTTATTGGCGGTTCATTACACCATTCTGGTTAGACCAAAATTGGGGTGTGACAACCCCCTGATACCCTATGACATACTATTTTTCTAAGATAACAACGATACAACCATGTCAATGTAATGAACAGAATAGAGATAGAGCTAGAGTACCCGGATCACACACTGCTAGTACCCCCCTGATACTTTACCATATTCCAATACATCGACCACATACACAAGCACATGCCTATCCTTATCATCAATGTTACAATAGAAACATGAATAAATATGCATGAACAGATATATAAAAAATATTGGATGACATGTGAGAACCACAAACAATCATACATAGCATGGCATCAGTCAAGTTAACAGAAAGTAAAAAGAGTAAACTGTTATTAACCAATTAGTTTAGGTCTTGTTTCCTCACCTGTGAATGATGTTTATTCCTCTTCAAAGCCTTAAAAATTATCTTAGTTTAGTTGGAAACCTAAATAATTAATGAATTTAGATTAGGTTTTTATTTGATCAAGTTATAGTAGTCGAAATCCTTGCCTGGTCTCCAAAAGATGCCTTTCAGTCATTGACTAGTTAACTCAGTGGTCTCTAATATATGTCTTCTAGTCATTGTGTGATCGACTCTGTGGTCGTGCAGACTATTGACCACTGAAGCTACGACACAAATCTTGGGACACTTCTTTTGACTCTGTGGTCGACTAACTGGTCGCTTTATGGTCGACCAATGATCCGACTGCATAACTTTCTGGTCATGTTTATCTTCCAGTTTGAATTTCTTCTGAGTCAACTCCTTGGCTCAACAATGGGATCCATCCTATGATCATTCTATTGCCATTATCTCTTATTTGATTCATTCATTATAACCTTAATCATTATAGTCCTCATTACAAATTTATAATCAACATGTTAGGATCGAAAACATGGTTTAGATCTGATTTCCTTGCAATATATATTCCCAATCTCCAATCCAGCTATAACCTAGCCTTCTATAGAGACGAGGTACTTACCCTCCTTGATACGATAGGTTGGAATTCCAATGGCTCACCTTCTCTGCAAAGCTCCTTCTTCTCCTCCAAGCTTTCTTCTTCTTCTCCTCTCAGCCTCCTTCTCCTTTTTCTCCTTACTTTCTCTCAGTTCTAGTGTTTGAGATTGATCAAAAGAGTGAAAGAAAGTAAAGTAATGTTCTCTTTATAGGGAGAAAGTCTCCATAGAGAGTCCTCTCTGAATTAGGTGAGAGACTTCTCTAAATTAGGAAAGTTTCCTAAACACAGAGTCTGTTCTGAGATTGACCAGTCGACTCACCGATCTTATAATCTGTCGACCACAAAAACTAAAATAGTTGACCACACAAAGTTAATTTGACTAGTTTCTTAAACTAAATTTGACTAGTCGACCACACAAACAAAATTTGACTAGTTGCTTACCTGGTCTTGTGGTTCTTTCTTACAGTTGGTTCGTTTGAGCCTATTACGATGGGAAGACTTGTCATGACATGAAAACGTAAGGTTAGACCGGGTTTGTGGTGTGCGGGTCTTACATCCTTTGTGGCTGAGGGTTTTTCTAGTATCAGACATGTCTACTCATTGATGTGATGCTCTCCCATCAGAACTGAGGTTTGTTCCGGTGTTAGGATAGTGTCGGCCATGTAACCTGTAAGACACCCCCTTTGTGGCTGAGGTTTGTTCCTGTGTCAGGGATGATGTCTTGAATTTACTGATATGTTCGTAAGTGAGATGCCAAGAAGGGGCCTACATTAGAATTAGTGAGTGTTGCCCAACTTGCCGAGGCAATACTGAATCCATCCCCAAAGTATGGGTTTCTATTCCTATAACCTGAGCAGTACCCATGATGTTGTTTGTAGTTCACAATACCTGACTTAATTAATATATTCATTTATCATTTCTTTCCTGTTTTTATGTTACCAATCCCATTGTTTAGCTTGTTGAAGCTCACCCCCACGCACATGTTTCCTTTTAGATGATGCAGGTAATGTTGTTGACAATTTCTTTGAAGCTCCTCTCGTTGTAGATTATTACAACGAGTTCGTAGAGGAATTGTGCCAGGCATGATTTTTTATATATTTTGTTAGTGGTCCGTGTAAGACCCTTATCAAACTAACCCGGTCTTAGCACCTTGAACCAGGTCTACCCATCATGGTCGAGCCAAATGGATCAAGTACGTGAGGGAGATCGCGATCCCAGGTATTAAACTGACCCAAAAATACTAAAAATAGGGGGAGGGTCGCACACCCAGCTAGGCAGGGTCGGACCCCCCAAGATAGAAAGTCAGACCCTGAGTTTTTAACCGGGGGTCGGACATTTTAGAACCAGGGGTCGACGGGATCTCCGACCACCTCATCGACCCCCAGTCTGCTGACAGAAACCGTGATTTGGAAACTTTCCAAATTTCAATGGGATTCCTTCCTAATCTCAATGGGACTTATTTTTGGAGTTTCTACTCTATCAATAGGACGTCCCTAAGCCTCTTTCACTCCTTTTAGAACCCTAATTGGATTGGGAGAAAGAGAAGAAAAGGAGAAGAGAAAGAGAAGAGAAAGAAAGTGGAGAAGAAGATAAAAGAGAAAGCTTCAGAGAGACAAGCCTAATTCTCAGGTATGGGTACTATCTCCATGTAATTCTACAGACCTTAGAATGGATAGTGAAGAGGGAATGATCTAGGAGAAACCCAAATCATTCATCCATGGTTAGGTTTTCATGGAAAACCATGGGGAAAATCATAAAAACCATATAGGGGAATGAACTACGGTTCTAGACCATAGAGCATGTATGGAATGGATTGTAGAAGCAAGCCATAGGACCCCAAACACAAAGGAATGGACTGAAGGATGAAAATTTGACGAAACCCACAGGGGGTCGCACGGGGGTCGATGGCCAATCGACCCTACCAGACCCTTACAATCGACCCCCAGTGTTCGGGAAGTCCAGAATGTGGGTGGTCGCACCCAGGGTCGATGGAACCTCCGACCCTAGTATCGACCCCCAGTTAACAGCATGCTTTTCAAAGTCATAATTAATTCTAATTAAATTCTATAGACTTAATTAGGTCTTTCTAGTGTTATAATATCGATATATAGTTGATTCTTAAAGCTTGAAAGAGGACCTACGATCAAGCAAAGGTGAGGGAACAAGACCTAAACTAATTGGTTAATAATAAACTATTTTACTCTTGAGTCCAATGCCATGATTGATCTTATGCGTCTATGATTGTTATGTGCATTCAACATGTCATCCAATATTTCTATTATTATTGTTCATGCATATTTAATTGTTGTTTATAACATGATGATGATGATGATGATAGGAATAGGCATGTGGGTGTATGTGTGTGGTTGGTGTGCTTGATGCGAGCGAGTATCAGGGGGAGGTGTCATAGGCGGTGCCTCAGCACTCTAGCTCTATCTCTAACTCAAGTCTTGTCCACTGACATCGTCGTATCGCCATTACCTTAGCAGGACTGTTACGTCGTACGGTTTGAGGGGAAGTGGTCTTGGACCATGTAGTCTCTGACTCTTTCGGGGGGCTTTAGCCCTATCTCTATGGATGTATTGAGGGATGCTGGGGTGAGACCTTGGATACACTGATTGACATTAGGATTGGTTAGTTGCGTGCCCAGTTTGCGAGTCCTCGCCAACAGGGGCTTACGTGTTGGTATGGGCAACGGGTACAGAAATAAACGTGACCTTTGCGTGTACATTGTCCATGGTAGGTGCATGTGGGTCGACAATAAATGTTACCTTTGGGCGGCTTCACACACTCGTGTATAGAAGTGCGGCGTCAATAAACGTGACCTTTGGCCACCTATCCTTTCTATAGCACATTGCAAACTTATTTACCAGACCAAAGATATGAATTGAATGCATGCATATGTTTGTTGCATTGTTTTGTTTGCTCATTGAGCCATGATGTGTGTTCACCCTTTCGACGTCGAATATTTTTAGTTGATGATGCAGGTACTACAGTTGAAGATTATATGAATACTCTGGTGTATGTGCATGTTGTTGCAATGGAAGCTGAAGACTTGGAGGATACGCATGACCCCTCATGCGAGTGCAACTCATGCATATTCTTTTAGAATTTTATTTGAATTTGTGAAAGGATGTAATTGATATTTTATTTATTTATGTCTCAGTCGATACAATAATAACTTGATATTTTAATTATGATTATTACGTTTAGAGTTCTTAGTTCATTTACTATAAGTCTTCCGCTATTGTGTATTTATTCTGATTATGGTTGTGGATGTGCATAGTTTTATTTTTAATGGATATCGCCTATTAGAGATCCTGGTTGAACCGTTGGTTTATTAGCGGTTCTTCACACCGTTCTGAATGGTGTAGAATTGGGGTGTGACAACTTGTTATCAGAGCATCGCAGGCTTTATTTGTGAAACCGTATACTTCCACAAAAGGTCGTAAACTAAGATAGGATAAAAATTTAAAAGATGTAATAATAACACACCATAAGCATCTGTGTTGTTTGAGACTAAACTGAAAGAGAATAATGCATCTATTAAATGAGAAACAAAATTATATACAACCAAAAGGAAGAACAAATGTTTATATATATATGATTAAAGCAGAGTACAGTCCACAGTCTGGACAGTTACTCGAAAATACAAAAAGAAAAATAAACGAAGTACATTAAGAAGCTGGAGGTAATGGGGGAGGCGGTGCCTCACGGTCTCTATCATAGTCCTCAGCGTAGACTCTGGTCAACCAAGCGATCTGAGTCTGGGTCGTCTGGAGACCAGCTGTGAGATCAGCCACCCGCTGGTCAGTCACACGCTGAGCCTCTAGAAGCTCACCCATCCTCAGGTCAGACATACACTGAGCCTCTCATATCTCGTGTAATATCCTCATCATGTCATCAGATTGAGAATACGAAGGACGAGCTGCATGCGAAGGACAAGCTAAAGAAGATGAACCAGCTCCAGTAGCATGAGTAGGTGATGGAGGAGGTATGGCATCTACATCCATGTATAGCCGGTCGTCATCATCCCCCTGAACCCCTGCTCCAAGGGCCGGCTTTGCCTCGGTGTCAGCCATCTCCACTCGAGTGCGAGGGCGCACCATCGCGTTCCTCTCCTCATCGCTGACCTGGGCATCCCGCATGCCCATCTTGCAAATAGCCTCCCAATCCAGAGGTGATGAGAAGGATTTCTCCTGAATCTTCTCATCCAATAAATCAACCCCCAGGCGGGTAAGCAAGGTAGTGATCATGCGTCCATAAGGAAGGTTGCCACGTGGCACTGATCATCGTACGCATGATGATGTAAGGAAGGCAGATGGGCTGCCTAGTGCATATGCAATATAATAGATATTGGGTCAACTGGGAGACCCTCTCGTAGGGTCCACCCTGCGGTATCAGATTTTACTGAATGATCTTGCAGTATACCCGTGGATCTGAACGCAGATAACTCGTTTTCATCTCCCAGTGATCAAGTCTGATGAGCTGTCGATCGATCTCAGCCCTCATCTGTAGAGAAAAGAACTGGGGCTCTCCAGGAGCACAGAACACCAAGGGGCCAGCATAGGAAATGCCCAACAAGTCGGCCAGCTGCCGATAATCAAATGAAACATCAACCCCCTTGACGTAGCTAGTGATCCGAAGCTCACCACCCCTCTCAACATCATTGTAATCTCCCACCACCTGGAGATTACAGCAGAACTGGCATACCAAGTCAGGACGGATACACACGTCATAGGTGATGACGGGAAGCCATCCCATATCACCAAAGGCCCCCTCCACATTGAACAAGGCTAAGCTAGCCAAGTCCACTTTGCGGCCGCCCTCTACCTTCTTGCGAGCGAAGTGGGCATACTGTGCCTCGGCTTCATTAGAACTAAAGCGAAGACTGTCGCGAACTCTGGGTACCTTGGTACGAGCCAGAGTATCTGCAAATAAGAAAGAGAAACAAATAATGGATTAGTAGAGAGTAAAAACCCAAAATTTTGACATAATAACGACGTAAATTGGTCAAAAGCCTCACTTTTAACCCACACGCATGGGCAAGAGGACTTACATAGATCCTAGACTATCTTGTGAGACTCATACATTCAGAAATTTCAACTAATTAGATTGAATTGCAAGAAATTTCAAGAAAATTTAAAATCTTGACAAAATTAGGGCAAAAATTATAAATTTTGAGTTTCTCGATAACCAACCGATGAAACTCAAATATTTTTAAGGGCTTTCGTTCCTCGAGTCACCAACAACAAAAGCCCCCAATAAAAATCAAATTTTTACTGTTGGAAAAAGTTTAATTTGAAAAATACGAGATAAACGAGCAAAAACCTAGGTAAAGAAACCTAAAAACATGAAAAGGTAGAAGACATACTTGTAGCGGAGGTGTAGACGACAAAACAAGGAGTGCAAACCACCAACGGATCGGAGTTGTTACTGTAGCAACTCAGAGGGATGAGTTGAGTCGAAGCGGAGAAGAAAGAATGGGAAATGGACTTTGAATCGGAACTTAAAAATCAGATTTTTAGTCCAGGGGTCGAAAAATTCTATTAAAACAATCGACCCCCGCATCGACCCTCGGCTCTCGGGAAACTGACAGAGAACCAGGGGTCGCACCCTGGGTCGGACATCCTCCGACCCCCCATCGACCCCCGGCTCTCGAGAAGAATGGGTGATTTCCCAGGGTCGCAGACTGAGGGTCGGACACCCATCGACCCCCACCATCGACCCTGCAGTGAAAATACAGCATTTTCGACAGAATGATATAAAAAAAATTTGAAATTTACATTTGTTAGTGGTTTAAAAATATGATAATGAAGTATTTAATGATAGTCTCTCATGTTCAATGATTTCAGGCAATCCCACTATTAGATTAATTAATGGCGGGACGCAGAGTAACCAGACAGAGCCGTAACTCTATTCTACCACCACCACCTGTGGGGGAAGATAACAAGACACAATCGGGAACACAAGGGAATATGAAAATGGCACCGTCCATCATAAATGGACAGGAAAATCCAACCAATCTGCCAGCTCCACCTACAGACTTGGCCACAGTCGTAATAAACTTGGCCCAACAGCTGCAACAGATGCAACAGGCACAAGCTACTATCCAAGTTGCCATAGGCATAACTCTTCCAGCTGTACAAACACTTCCAATGCCAGCTGGACAGGCAAGCATAACACCAGGGGGGAGTAACACAGTACCCCACGCACCTCAGACTCCTATCATGCATGCTCAAGTACCGAATCCTGAGATAGCTCAAGGTGGATATCAGTACCAACCACCTATGTATGGAGCGTATGTCCCGCAGCAACTAGACCACTCCAGACTGGTGGAGCATTTTCTAAAACTAAAGCCCAGAGAATTCAATGGCAAGCCAGCAGATCCTTTATGGCTGGCACACTGGGTTGACGAAATGGAAAGAAACTTTATGATGATGACACTAAATGAAGAAGAAAAAGTGTTATGTGCCACCTTTATGCTGAAAGGAGATGCACACCATTGGTGGAGGTCCACCAGGATGTATTTACTTACAAAGCACGTCCAACTTATTTGGGATATTTATAAAGAGGCGTTCTTTGAGAAGTACTTTTCGAGAAGTTTCAGAGATTCTATGAAAAGAGAGTTCCTGAGTTTATATCAGGGGCAGATGACCATGGATGTGTATCAACAGCGTTATGAAGAGTTGTTCTTCTTTGCACCCACTAGTATGCAAGAGGAAAATACAAAGACCCGAAGGTTCGTCATGGGACTTAGGGGAAGCATCCGCGAGCACGTTCTGGGACATGAAAAAAAAATTTATAATGAAGCGGCACAAATTGCTCGAGTTATAGAATCGAGCCAAAGGGAGAGTTATTTCATGCGAAACAGAGGTATCAAAAGGCCAGCTGGAAATTCTTATAATGGAGGGAATAGCAAGACATTCAAACCCTTCCGTGCTCAAGGCTTTATCGCTGCAACCAAGACTACTCCCGTAGCTCAACAGCAACAGAAGCCAATTATTGAAGGGATAAAATGTTTTAACTGCAACCAAGTGGGACATATAGCAAGGGAATATCCTAAGCCCAAGAAATAGTTACATCAAGGACGAGTTTACGCGGTTACATCTGAGGATGCTGCCGCATCGCCTAATGTGGTCACAGGTATGACCTACATTTTAGTTAGTTGTATTATATTGTATGAGTATGTAAACTAAACCAAGACAAATCACAAGTATCGTACCTATTAGTGGTATTCCCGCCAGAGTACTCTTTGATTCAGGAGCTACTCATTCCTTTATATCTGTGACGTTGGAAAGAAGTTAAATCTACCCCTTAAATCCTTAGACTACAAACTACTTGTAAGATCACCTATGGGATTAGAAGTGGAGTTAGAAAAAGGTTATGGACCATGTCCAGTTCTTATTGGTGAAAAGACCTTGGATGCGACCTTGATCCAACTTGAGATGGCAGACTTTGACATCATCTTGGGAATAGACTGGTTAGTTCGGCATTCTGCAAACTTATTGTGTACCGAAAAGAAGCTGACATTTAAAGACAAGGAAGGAGCAGAGTTCAGTTTTTTGGGAACCAAACTTCCCCGTACACGAAAGCTCATACTCTCGGCGCTAAAGGCTAAGAAGTGCCTTGAGAAAGGAGCAGTCGGATATTTAGTATCTATGGTTGACCTTACCAAAGAAGCACCACGAATGGAAGATATTGATGTCGTGCGTGACTTTCTAGACGTATTTCCTGAAGAATTAATAGGATTACCACCCGACTGAGCCACAGAGTTTGTTATATATCTTATACCTGGAGTTGCACCAGTATCGAAAGCACCTCATCGAATGGCTCCCACCAAACTGAAGGAATTGAAAGTACAACTACAAGAACTGCTGGACAAGGGTTACATTTGCACTAGTATATCACCATGGGGAGCGCCAGTATTATTCGTGAAGAAGGACGGTTGCGTTCACTTGTGTATGGACTACCGAGAACTGAATAAACTGACAATCAAGAATCGGTATCCATTGCCTCGGATCGATGACCTATTCGATTAGTTGCAAGGTGCCAAAATGTTCTCAAAGATTGATATTCGGTCAGGCTACCATCAGCTGAAGATTAAGGATGGTGATATCCCCAAGACAGCATTCAGGACCAGATATGGACATTATGAATTTTTGATCATGTCTTTTGGATTGACAAACGCACCAGCAACTTTTATGGAACTTACGAACCGGGTTTTCCACGACATGTTGGATACGTCGGTTATTGTATTCATTGATGATATATTCGTCTACTCCAAGGACGAGGAAACACATGTTAAGAATCTAAACGCCACTCTGCAGCGACTATGGAAGGAAAAGCTCTACGCCAAATTTACAAAGTGTGAGTTTTGGCTAAAGGAAGTTGCATTTCTAGGCCATGTAGTATCCGCTGAAGGAATTAAAGTGGATCCCAGGAAGATCGAGGCTATTGTAAAGTGGGAAGCACCGAAGAGCGTTGCCAAAATTAGATGTTTCTTGGGTCTAGCTGGGTATTATCGACAATTTGTGGAAGACTATTCCCGAATTGCCGTACCTCTTACCAATTTGACTAAGAAGGGCGAGAAGTATGTTTGGACAGATAAATGCGAGAAGAGTTTCCAAACCTTAAAGGCTAGATTGATATCAGCTCCAATCTTGACCATCCCGATTCCAAGACAACCATTTATCTTGTATACCGATGCATTAGGATTGGGATTAGGATGTGTACTTATGCAAGGAGAACAAGTAATTTCTTATGCCTCAAGACAATTGAAGACACATGAGAAGAACTATCCTACACATGATTTGGAACTAGTGGCAGTAGTACATGCTGTCAAAATATGGAGACATTATCTGTACAGGGAGAAGTTTCAGATTAAATCAGACCATAAAAGTCTTACGTATCAATTTAATCAGAAGGAGTTGAATATGAGATAAAGAAGATGGCGGGAACTATTGAAAGACTATGATTGTGATATCCAGTATCATCCGGGGAAAGCTAATATAGTAGCCGATGCGTTGAGTAGAAAGGCAATGATAAAATATCAGGGAGAGGTTAGCACAACCGCCGCAATGTGTACTACCAGAAAGGTATTCAAACACGATAATGAGCAGTTTGTGATAGATGCACTAGATGGATCAACCAACCAAGGGTTTATTCATCGATTTTCAAATATGTTCGTCGCATTGAAGATTATATCGAATATAGTTGATGAAGTAAAGACAGCTATCAAATCAGACCCTTACGTAAGAACGGTACAAGAGGACATCAAAAAAGGTAGGACTAACCCTGAGTTCACCTTGGACGAAGAAAAGGTACTGAAGTACAAAGGAAGAATATGTGTACCCGAAACAGAAAGCTTGGACATTAGACACCGATTGATGAAAGAAGCCCATACCACCATCTATTTGATACATCCTGGAAGTACAAAAATGTATCATGATCTAAAGAAATTATATTAGTGGAGAGGAATGAAAGCAGATGTAGCTAAGTTCGTGTCTCAATGCCTAAATTGTCAGAAAGTAAAGGTTGAACGACAAAGACCGGCCGGACTGTTACCGTCGTTACCGAAATTAGCATGGAAATGGGACTGCATCACTATGGACTTCGTCATGGGATTACCATTGACTCCTCGAGTAGTTGACGCAGTTTGGGTGATTGTAGACCGCCTGACTAAAATAGCTCGCTTTATACCTATACGACCTCAGTATACACTGGAGAGGTTAGCTAAGCTGTATATGGATAACATTGTGCGATTATATAGTGTACGTGAAAGCATTGTGTCCGATAGAGATCCATGATTTACTTCAAAGTTTTGGGAAGGATTACAAAAGGCTATGGGTACAACATTGAAGTTTAGTACCACATTCCATCCGCAGACAGACGGACAGTCAGAGCGTACAATTCAGATTCTAGAAAATATGCTTCGAGCATGTGTGATTGATTTTAAAGGATCATGGGATGAAAAGTTATCATTGATTGAGTTCGCTTATAACAATAGCTATAAGGCTATTATACAGATGTCACCCTATGAAGCACTGTATGGCCGAAAGTGTCGAACTCCTTTGTTTTGGAATGAAATTGGGGAACGTAGTATTGTTGGACCGGAATTCGTTGAAGAGACTTGTCGAGTGGTCGACATTATCAAGGAAAGAGTAAAAATAGCTCAGAATCGTCAGAAGCAATATGCAGATACCCGATGCCGAGACCTTGAATTCGTCGTGGGAGATAAAGTATTCTTAAAAGTATCGCCTATGCGAGGATTGAAACGGTTCGAACAGAAAGGGAAACTAAGTCCAAGATATGTCGGGCCATATGAGATTCTAGCTAAGCGTGGGAAAGTGGCGTACCAGTTAGCACTACCACTATCTATGTCAAGTGTGCATGACATATTTCATATTTCCTTATTGAAGAAGTATGTCAAGGATCCAACGCATGTTCTGACAGTAGATTTACCTGATTTGACTGATGATTTGACATTTGAGGTAACACCAACTGAAATCACCAGCCGAAAGGTTCAACGACTACGCAACCGTGATATCTATTATGTTAAGGTCATCTGGAGAAGTAGAGATATGGAAGAAATTACTTGGGAAGAAGAGAATGCTATGCGAAAGCAATACCCTCATTTATTTGACTAGGAAGGTATGTACAATTTCGAGGATAAAATTTTTATAAGTAGGGGGGAGTTGTAAGACCCATATCAAACTAACCCGGTCTTATCACCTTGAACCAGGTCTACCCATCATGGTCGAGCCAAATGGATCAAGTACGTGAGGGAGATCACGATCCCAGGTATTAAATTGACCCAAAAACACTAAAAATAGGGGAAGGGTCACACACCCAGCTAGGCAGGGTCGGACCCCCTAAGATAGAAAGTCAGACCCTGAGTTTTTAACCGGGGTCGGACATTTTAGAACCAGGGGTAGACGGGATCTCTGACCCCCTCATCGACCCCCAGTCTGCCGACAGAAACCGTGATTTGGAAACTTTCCAAATTTCAATGGGATTCTTTCGTAATCTCAATGGGACTTATTTTTGGAGTTTTTACTCTATAAATAGGACTTCCCTAAGCCTCTTTCACTCCTTTTAGAACCCTAATTGGATTAGGAGAAAGAGAATAAAAGGAGAAGAGAAAGAGAAGAGAAAGAAAGTGGAGAAGAAGATCAAAGAGAAGGCTTCAGAGAGACAAGCCTAATTCTCAGGTATGGGTACTATCTCCATATAATTCTACAGACCTTAGAATGGATAGTGAAGAGGGAATGATCTAGGAGAAACCCAAATCATCCATCTATGGTTAGGTTTTCATGGAAAACCATGGGGAAAATCATAAAAACCATATAGGTGAATGAACTACAGTTCCAGACCATAGAACATGTGTGGAATGGATTGTAAAAGCAAGCCATAGGACCCAAAACACGAAGGAATGGACTAAATGATGAAAATTTGACGAATCCCACAGGGGGTCGCACGGGGGGTCGATGGCCAATCGACCCTACTAGACCCTAACAATCGACCCCCAGTGTTCGAAAAGTCCAGACTGTGGGTGGTCGCACCCAGGGTCGATGGAACCTCCGACCCGGGTATCGACCCCCAATTAACAACATGCTTTTCAAAGTCAGAATTAATTCTAATTAAATTCTATCAACTTGATTAGGTCTTCTAGTGTTATAATATCGATATATAGTTGATTCTTAAAGCTTGAAAGAGGACCTACGATCAAGCAAATATGAGGGAACAAGACCTAAACTAATTGGTTAATAATAAATTATTTTACTCTTGAGTCCAATGCCATGATTGATCTTATGCATCTATGATTGTTATATGCATTCAACATGTCATCCAATATTTTTATTATTACTGTTCATGCATATTTAATTGTTGTTTATAACATGATGATGATGATAATGATAGGAATAGACATGTGGGTGTATGTGTGTGGTTGGTGTGCTTGATGCGAGCGAGTATCAGGGGGAGGTGTCATAGGCGGGGCCTCAGCACTCTAGCTCTATCTCTAACTCAAGTCTTGTCCACTGACATCGTCGTATCGCCATTACCTTAGCAGAACTATTACATCATAGGGTATGAGGGGAAGTGGTCTCGGACTGTGTAGTCTCTGACTCTGCCGGGGGGCTTTAGCCATATCTCTATGGATGTATTGAGGGATGATGGGGTGAGGCCTTGGATACACTGATTGGCATTAGGATTGGTTAGTTGCGAGCCCAGTTTGCGAGCCCTAGCCAACAGGGGCTTACGTGTTGGTATGGGCAACGGGTACAGCAATAAATGTGGGTGCATGTGGGTCGACAATAAACGTTATCTTTGGGCGGCTTGACACACTCGTGTATAAAGGTGCGGCATCAATAAACGTGACCTTTGGCCACCTATCCTTTCTATAGCACATTGCAAACTTATTTACCAGACCAAAGATATGAATTGAATGCATGCATATGTTTGTTGCATTGTTTTGTTTGCTCACTGAGCCATGATGTGTGCTCACCCTTTCGACGTCGAATATTTTTAGTTGATGATGCAGGTATTACAGTTGAAGATTATATGAATACTCCGGTGTATGTGCGTGTTGCTGCAATAGAAGTTAAAGACTTGGAGGATACGCATGACCCCTCATGCGAGTGCAACTCATGCGTATTCTATTAGAATTTTATTTGAATTTATAAAAGGATGTAATTGATATTTTTTTTATTTATGTCTCTTTCTATTAGTGTACCGTTGGTTTATTAGATAACATTCTATATATTTTGGTATTATATAGTTTGTTTATTTTATACTATGACTTGTTTAACTTTTTGATACGAATGACACATGTTATGTATATAAGTACCAGTTTGATTCCACCAGTATTGTGATTATTATAAGTCTTTCATTGATTTATTGTTTACTCTAATTATTGTAGGTGTTATATGATGTGTCAATGTGATGTGGTGCCACTATATCGAGATCCTAATGGTAGGTTGGGATGGTGGTAAACATGTCCTAGTCATAATTCTAGTGTTATGGGAGTGGGATGTGACATATATACACATAACCAGAGGAAGCGATGACACCATGGACCCATTAGGCAGCAAAGTTGCAGCATCATGAGTGTATGTATAGACAAGTGGTAGAGAAAGATAAGATTTTTTTTTATTACATTACCAATGATGCATAGAAGGACGTATAATAAGGTAGGCAAAAATTTCCCATGCTACCATTAATATCATACACTATCTCACGTTATGTTTATTTATTTTTATTATTTTCTCTTTGTATAATCAATGTGAATAATGCTTTTTATCAAGTTACCCAATCTTTTTTTTAACTATCCTAACTACAATTCCCATAGGCTGCTAGAACTACATTCCAGCTTTGCTACATCTCTAAAAGGAGACGAAGAAGTGCTTTTGCTACTCAAATGTGGATTTCTCCCAACATTGGTTGAGAAACTCTGTTCTTAAAAACAAATTCTATTTTACTTAATGTGAATGGACCTCGTAATCATAAATCGCTACGCTTAACTTTATCCATAATTTTCGTAGTGCAAAAGATCAAGAAATTAAGCAAAAAATAAAAAAAAAAAAAAATAAAAAAAGAAGAAAGAAAAGAAAAGAAAAGAAAACATTATTCTCATATTTATTCATTAGGACTATTATTTTTTAATTTCAGATAGTGATCATGAGATCATTGAGTGAAAATAGAACAAAAGAAAACCTAGACTTTCTTTTCAATCATTAAGGGTCTCATACAGTTGCGGAGTAGACTTGTCCTCATTGTGATACTCCATAACGCACTTTTCGTTCACACATCCTTTATCGAAACAATCAGATTGAGGAAGAACACAATCCTTTAGGGACCTAAATGTCGATGCAGCTGACTTTTTCCTACATACCCTAAGGCATTTTCCCCCGGCACAGATGAAGAAACAATTTGGTGCTGGAGGTGGTCCACAATCCGGTGTAGTTATACATGGTATTTGGCTTCCACTATAGCCTCTGCATATCAGGCAACAAAAACCCATCATGCGTTTGACATCAGCAAAAATTCTCTATTTTTGAAAGTGAAGGAGGGTAGTAAAGTTAAAATAGTTTTTACAGATAAGAAAAGATAAAATAGCTTTAAATAAATAGAGGGAAGAGGTTAGTAGATCAAAGAAATCAATGGATGCAGAGATGGGAGGGGTTATTATCTTTAATTCATAAATAGGGATATATTTTATGCATTTAGGTCAATGGATGTCAGCAGTTTGTAGTCTAAGATCCCTAATTTGCTAATCAAGAAAACTTTTTCCTAAAATAAAATAAAATAAAGGAAATAAAACTTTTCAGTGGAATGTTCGATTTTACTTCTCACTCCAGAGTGTGTAAACATAGTGTGTCAATTACGAAATAGTATGACCTGGACACACGGAGTGTTAACCCTGTGCCAGGTATTAAAACACTTAGGGAATGCCTACAGTCTTATATATGATTATTCCTTTTCAGGCATGAGCGCATGTCATACCCTCAGGCCTATCTAAGAAAGATGTACCATCTTGTCCTCCAAGTAGTGCAAAATAATTTTACACACAAAAAGAGGTAGAGAAAGAAACTAACCAATTGCAATAACTAAGAATAAGACCAGGAAAACCGCCTTCTTCATGACTTTCTTGAATGAAAAGAGACTTGCAATATAGTATGCCTAAAATAACTATGATTTGATCACTTGAAAGTGTAGTTGTATTGGGATCTTTGGATTATAGGTCAGCTATTTTTATAGGGATGATTTTGAAGACCCCACAATTTTGTCAATTAAATTTCTTTAAAATTCATAAGAAATAGGTTTAAATTCAATTGAAAATTATTCAATAATAATAAATTTAATAATAATAATCTTAATAATAATTAAAAGAGTAATAATAAGAATTTTAACTTTACTCATAATAATAATAATAATAATAATAATAATAGTAATATAATAATAATATAATAATAATAATAATAATAACAACAACCAAATTCCTTTAAAATTCATAATAAATAGGTTTAAATTTAATTAAAAAATTATTCAATAATAATACATTTTAATAATAATAATCTTAATAATAACTAACATAGTAATAATAACAATTTTAATTTTACTCATAATAATAATGTTGATAATAATAACAATAATTACAATAATAAATAAAGAAATGAACTAAATAAATTAATATCCATTGAAATGAAGATGGAATTAAAAACGTAATAAAATCCTAAAAGGAACCGTAAACAAAGGACTAAAACCATTTTTTTTCTCTAATCGTTCAAGGAACAAACAGATAGAGTTAAGAGCAGAGAGGGTTGAGAGAAATCGGGGAAGAAGATGAGTGAGAGATAAAGAGAAATGGAAACCTAAGGTTTCTAAAGATAAGAAGAAGAATAAGAAGAAGAAGAAGAAGAAGAAGAAGAGGGGAAGAGGGAGAACGACGCCGGCGACTCCAGCGGGGGCGAATTTGGTATTGTTAAAACTTGACCTAAAAACTCTTCTCAGATATGGTTTTTGTTTAAGTTTTCTTCTCCTAATATGATATAGTCAACTTCCTTTCCAATGCGATTTGGTTTCTTCCTTGAATCTGGTATGCTTCTCGATGGATCTGGTATGTTTCTTGGTGATTCTGTTCCTGTTCCAATGGCGGAAAATCTGTTCTTAATCCTCTGACGGTAGTGACCTGGTTTCCTTCTTCTCCGGTGGCAGTTTGTTGTTCAGCGACGGTGGCAACCTGTTCCGAAGGCATCGGCAGCAACATTCTGGTTCAATAGTTTGATTTAGGGTTCTTGATTCGTTAATTTGGTTCGGCCCTCTCCGATCGAAAATGCCACTTCCTGTGAATTCTTCTAATAGATCTCTTCAGTGAATCTAAGATAATGAGATTGAATAAATTAGAGAAATATGCAGATGCTTAGTGATCAAGACATGAATTCTTTCATGTTCTTGATCTGTTATTTTTAGTTTTAAAACTCTAATTGATGAATGTTCTTGAATATAGTTGAATCGATTGTTGATGTTTTGAAAGTAATCTATTTCTATTTACTTTAGTTTCTAACAAGTAATTTCATCTCTGATCGATATGATTCAATTTATTATAATTAAATATTTTGATTTTTGTTGTTTTGTATCTAATTTCATTTCCAGTCTAGTTCTGTTTTTTTAGTTAACCTCTAGCGAAACCTTTTTTTTTTTTTTTATTATTTATTTATTTCTACCGATATTTTGATTCTCATCTCCTAGATTATCTCTTCCGAAAATGAGATCCGGTTACGGTATCATATTGGATCAGCTCCAGCGATACCGCTTTTGATTCATATCGATTCAGTAAGTTTTAATTTCTATTTTTCTTCCGGTGACCTTTAATTATTTCTTATGTCCGATTACATCACCGGTAATCTCAGTGAAGTCTGATTAATTTTTTTTTAGCCGATACCTTCCAATCAGATTTAACGGCAATAGTAGATTCATCATTCCAGTGCATAAACTTTCAATTAGTGGTTTCTTTAAATTTCGGCGCCAACAGTAGATTTTTTTATTTTATTTTTATATCAAAGCTGATTTGGTTCTATAATTAATTTTTAGTTTGATTTCGTTGAGTGACAATATTTATTCATAGAATATATTAATTTGGCTCCTACCAAAAAAAAAAAATATTAATTTGGCTGACTTGAAAAAAAATCAGTTTATTGCCCAAGTTCGGATTCGTAGAAAATTTGTCCATCAAGGCTACAAAATTTCTTTTACCAAAAAAAAAAAAAGAAAAAAAAGCTACAAAAAAGGTTTCTGTCAGCATATGGAAACCTATTTTTATAGACAATTCATTAGTTTGATCAGTGGTTATGAGGGTTTATTATCCATAGATGGTCTACGAGCTTGACTGGCGATTGTAGAAGTCTTTTTAATACCTTAACCTCGATAGCCTATTAGCTTGACTACTGGCTATAGAGATCAATCATTTTTCCCGACCAAAGTGGTCGAATTATGGTCAAACTTGATTCTCAGATCTATCTTGAGATACGTAGGTAGCTTGAGCATTTTTCGCTCAAGTTCAGTCCAAAGTTTAATTTACTTTATTTTTTTTTTCATCAAGTCATTTCCAAATTTAATTTACTTTAATGTTATTTTCCATTAGACTATTTCATCTTAAATATTACTTTCACACCATTTACAAGTGTTCAAATCGTTCTTTTGTATCATTTTAAAAAACAACCAATCAACCATGAACTACGTTGGGAACCTGATTTCTAGAGAAATCTGGAATATGTAGGTAGTCTAGTCAAATTCTAGATTTGGTTCGCTTTAATCAAATGATTTTCTATTTTTGTTAAAGTGAGTTGAGAATTGTAATGTGTAGTGTCACGACATATGAAATTGGTTGATTGGTCCATCATCCATTCTCTTTATTTTTTTTTATCTATATAATAATTAAATTTTTTTTTTGTTATATCTAGAACATTTATAGCTTACTCTTAGATTAAAACAATCTAGAACCTTGGTCTAGTACCTATCAAAATTTGCTTAGCCATTGCCTGTAAATTAAATTAGAATAGGAAATGATAGTATATGGAGATCGATCTTTGGATTGGGCAATTTAGGTGCCTAACACCTTCCTAAATTATAACATGACACTTATCCATATTTCTCTGATTCTGACCAAAAGCCGTATCCATTAGTGTTGTGAGTCATTCATATTTCTCATTTGAGAAATGATAGTTTATAGGTCCTAGACCTTATCTAGG
Source organism: Protea cynaroides (assembly GCA_028583415.1). Classification (NCBI taxonomy): domain Eukaryota; kingdom Viridiplantae; phylum Streptophyta; class Magnoliopsida; order Proteales; family Proteaceae; genus Protea; species Protea cynaroides. Next base: position 34,876 of record JAMYWD010000619.1, on the reverse strand, counting down.
TGGCGACTCTATATTTTTTATTGTTCATTCACATTGATGAACGGTATTAAGATCCTTTTGTGGGATTCAAACCCCAGGATTTACTATGTCCTCACAAATTTTGTGGCAAGTGAAGAAACAAATATCCATTAATATGAAAATTTATCCATGTCGAAGATGTAGAGGTTTATTGTTGTATTTAATTGCGAGAAATACTAGAAAGATCTAAGCTAAAATCCAATGATTTAGGGAAAGTCCAAATTAGAAATAAATCCCATCCCACCTTAAAAGTAAGAAAGATCTTAAGTAGGATTCTGTTTAGGCATTAGATGTGGATTTTACTATTTACGCATCAGATATGGATTATGCTAGATTTGTATAATTCCATATAAATTATAAGTTATAAATTATCCATGTCTATGTAATAAAATGAACCATGATGCTAGTTGTTTAATAGGAATGTGGTATTTTCATAGGGGCACAAGATATTTTAGAGCCCAAGAATTAGAAGAAAACAACTATAGTATCAAGGAGAAGAGAAAAAAATAGGCAGAATTTTGATGGGACTAGTGAGGAAATGGAGGGAAAGTTTGAATTTGGGCACTGTAAAAACCATAAAAGTCTAAAAACAGAAAATGTTGAAAGTAGAAAATAGAGGGATTTTAAGAAAATTCAGAAATTATAGTTGTATCTATACAGTAGTAGGATTTTAGTCGGTGAAAGATCTATGAGAGAGAAAGAAAGAGAGAATGCACACCACAAAAAAAATCAATATATGATGAAAAGATAAATGAGAAGGTATTCATAACATGTTGCAAGGTTGCATCAAGGGTGTGATATTGTGGCCGTTGGATATCATTGACAATTGTCACTAAGAGAGGTGTCCCATTGCCCAACATCTATGCTGGAGAGCATTGGAATCCTACTATAACATGTGTGGTACGAATATAATTTTTTAGACTTCAAGGGTTTAGGGAAATAATTGGTAGAGGCTTTCAGGTAAGACGACATTTAATATAGTGGAGAATCTTGTAATAACCAATGTAGGTGGAAAATAAATTATAATCCTAAATTTTTGTCATTTTACAATAACACATTTGTCTTTCGATAAAATACTGTAATTTCATATGTGTACTAATAAATAGGAAAATTTTCATATACACCCCAATAAGGATTGGAAACATCATCTACCTCCATAAAATTACAAAAACCTCATCTAGTATCCAAAAAGTTTGTTCCGTTAATCAAAGAAGTCCACTCCGTTAACAAAATTTCGTTAGTTGCTGACGTCAGTTGCGCTGAACATTTTAACGGACCATACTACCCTTTTAGGTTTGTTAAAAGACTAAAATACCCTTTTATTCATTTATTACCTTACCCCCAAATTTCCATTTCCTTTCATAACAGTGAAATTGGAAAAAAAAAATCGAAACCACTCTCAAGTCCTCTGTTCACGAATCCTAAGTGGAGTCCAATCCAAGATTAAAGTAATCGGTATCTGCAAGCTATAGAACGAGATCCGCATTCAGAGAGTAGGGCATTTCGAGCTTGAGTAGCAGAACAATGGATACGATTTCGATGAAGAGGAAACCAGGCTTCACTGTCCACATAGCCGGCCGTCTAAAAACCATATCTAGTTGATTTCTGAAACAAATCGACCATCTTCTCTTCTTTAAATTTTGGATTTTGCATCTCTCAACACTCACCCCCTTTATTCAAGATCTCTCTCTCTCTCTCTCTCTCTCTCTCTCTCTCTCTCTCTCTCTTTAAATTGATATAGCAATTGCAGATGAGAAAAGAGAAGGAGAAGTGAACCTACCAGTGACTCATTCGAAAACAATCAAAAACTCAAAACGATGGTAGAAACAAATATTGAAATTGCTATCAAAGAAAAAAAATACAAGAAAACATCGATTAAATCCTTAAAACTGAACTCCCTTGGTGTCCCTGGTATTAGGGTTCACTGAAACTAAATACAAAATGGGAAGCGTAAATTCCGACAGATAAAAAAACAAGAGTTGCAGCGGTGGTGTGCGGGCGTCGAAATCGGGGATGTCAAAATTTGAGTCTGAACTTGGAGTCGAGCGGAGCAAACCATGAGCGCAGGAAGGGGAAAAGTGAAAGCCGACGACAAGGCAGAGGGGACCAACGTAGAGGGGATTAGGGTTTGGGTGAGAGTGAAACAGAAAGAAACACAGTTCCATTACAAAGGTCAGATTAGTCATTCATTATATTATTTTAATTTTTTAATTTTTAATATGAAGGGTAAAACTGTATTTCAATAATTCTGTCAGTTAGTTGGATGTGATTGAGGTTTTTGCAATCTTGTGGGGTTAGATGAGGTTTCCAATCCTTAATGGGGTGTATATGAAAATTTTCCTAATAAATATATAAAACAACGAAAATTCTTGAAAATGACAATAACTTCAAAAACAATTTTCTTATATTGGGTAAGAAACTTCTAAAAATAAGACAATGGACAATAGAAAACGGTTTATGATTTCTTGGTTCACTACTTTGCTTATAACAATATGAACCCTTAATTACTAAGAACAAAACTAAAGGGTCTTGATAAGTTTATCAAGGCAAGCTGTCTCATTATTCCATGTGGAGAATAATGTGGCAATTCTGACCATTAGATAGCTAACACATACATTGGATAGGCCATGTGTTAATGACATCAAATATCCTTTAGTATTTGGCATGCATCACCATGTATGTCAATGCACGATTACAATACTCTAACAAATTTTGTGTACTCGCCCTTAACCTTGATTTTTAATCCTTCATTTTACTCCTTAACAAACTCTACTTGGGTTTCTTGTGAGTAGGTAATGTTGAGGTTTATCTGTATACAAAATTTGAACTCATCGGATTTGTCTTGTGGTAAATATTTGGCCATATCATGACTGCATGATAAATTTTATACAAATACATGTTTCCATTCTCTCTCTTTCCCTCTCTCTCTCTAATGATGGGTATTTCTGTTCTACTTAAAATTAAGGTGTTGTTATGAATCAACAACGTAGTAGAAGAACAATAGGAAAAAAAAAAAATACAACACAATGATTTTTAGTGATTCACCCATACAACGTGAATGAGCTACATCCAAAACAAAACAATCAGTCACTAATACCACTATTTCAAAGAATAAGTTATAACTCTCAATACTCTACTTACAAGATTACACCATATATGAAGGAAAAACCTAATTCCCAAAAGTACAAGATTTCCCCCAATAAGATCGGATTTAAGATAATATCTAGCTTCAAACATAGTAGTATAGAAAAAAGCCCACTTTCCTAGATTTATTTTGATAATAACAAACATTAGAAAACTATCATTTTCCACAAGTTTAAGTGACTTAGTAACAACTCATCTTAATCCAAGGCCTACTTAATTTATACAAAGTGAACCCATAGTGATTATTTGAAGACCAAGTCAAAGAATTGACCAAGATCCAAGTGAAGTCAACTTCCAAGCTTGAAGACCAAGACTCGTCCAAGCCTGAAGTCCAAGATTATCCATGATTAAATATCAAAGAATGAAGATTAAAGATAAAAAGATGAAGACATTGTAAATATTCTTAGGCTATTGAACAGTGACCTAAGTTAGCACACTTGTTCATGCATATGTAACATTGCTCCTCATGCAGCAGATTGATCTTAGAAGATGTCAATCTATCATCCAAAATAACTCAACATAATTGAGATTAATACTGGTCCAAAACTCAAGAACATTGGCTTGAAAAAGACCAAGAAAATCCAAAGGCATTGTTGTTTGTGATCGACCAGATCAAAATAAGCAGTATCAGCAGACAACTAGTCGCGACAAGATGAGATACTATGTGTTTTTATTTGCCAATAATAATACTAGCACTCTGCAGCCAACTCCTTAGAATTACCCGATGAAGGGCAAAGTTTGAGGGCACCGTCAAAGGTGAAGCACCTGCTTGTATTTCTCCAAAGTGAAATAACAAAGAGCGTATGGTAGACATAGAAAGCCAGGAATGATGAAATCACCATGAAGTGAATTTAAATTGATGCATTAATGTTAGAAATTAGAAAACAGAACCATTCACATTTTCTTCTTCGAATATGATATTTAGAAACATCCTTACCCCCAATCTGTAGTAAAAACAAATGTTGAAACATATGTTCCCAACATTCAAACCACCACCACCCAAGGCATGCACTACATCACAATATATTGAAACTTGTAACTATTTAAAGAAACACTCACCTGCCTTAGCAGACATCATTAGTAATGGACCCAAAGATGGATGTAATGGATTCAAATCTTCTCCTGTGGCTAGAGGATTCCAGTTGGAATCCAAGGGATGAAATCCAACCTTTGGTAGCTGAAAGGTATTGGTATGTGTGCTGGATGAAATCCAACCCTTGGTAGCTGAAACTACTGTAGGAGAGGATTTCTATGCAGATGTAACTGAACATTGAGCCTTGGGGCTATGGGAAATTAAAGTTGCATACTAAGTTAGATGATAGATCCATGGATTTGAAAATTGAAAACTTCTATTTGTTTTTACTTTTGGAATGTGAATAAAGATGCAGTCTTTTTGTTCAATTTAAATAGATGCATGAGCTTCTTCAGATTCTTTTCTTTTGAGGATTTCCATTGTATTCCTTTCCATTCAACAAACAAAGAATATTTATTAGGGATTTGAAATTGTCAGACTGACTACAAAAAGGCCAAAACAACACAAATTCATCTTCCAAAAAAGCAAAGAAAAAATGATGCCAAAAATCCCCAACAGGAAAAAATATATCAAATTAAATTTAATAGAAAGAAAACTTTGATTTCTAAACAAAACCCAAAACCTTCAATTCAATCTACAAATCTTCTTTTTCTCATCTTGAAAATTTTGGGTTCATCTAGAATCTTCAACATTTTAATAACTTGAATTGCTGCTCCACTATACTAAGATGCTTAGTTCCTACAAGCTATGTAAAACATCCAGTGGCACCACCATTTTGTTTGCTATTCAATCATTTGAATTTTTTCAGATCATAGAATCCCATAACCTCACATATGAACCCAGCCACTCTAGGTACTTTACTGCAAATTTTATGAAGTCCCAGAGCTAATTCTTTAAGGGCTCAATACCATACATTGCTCCAGTACTATCTGGCCGAAAGTGCAAGATAGGTTATCTTCTTTTTTTTGTTTTTTTGTTTTTTGTTTTAGGGTCCCCAGTCCTAAGCATGATAGGCCAAATAAAAGCACATTATACCAAGCATGAATCTGGATGAGTATCAAGTAAATCCAACCTAAGCATGATTATAAGATCAATCCAAACACTTAGACCAAACCCAAAACAAAAAGGTTTGACCAAGTCCAGGGAAGATAGGCCAAGAACTTAGGTTAGTTTAATTTTAGCACTAGAACAGACCAGGTATGGACCATAAACCCCTCCAAACGATATCAGATTCGACATTAGAGATAACCATTTGAACCTAAACCAGGTTTCTTCATTCAAGGAAACCAACTCAGATTTTGACATTTAGGGAAGCATTCCAACCCAAACCATTTTCGGTAACAAAAGGAAAGAAGCACAAGCAAAATCTCCATCCTTACCGAAGCTAAAATTCTGAGTTACAAGGAGGACTAAGTGAAACCATGTGGTACTAGAGAAACTAGAAGTATTTCAAACGTTCCCTTAGTTGCAATATCCCTTACTCCTTTTAACATTTCATTTGATTGGAAACCTTGATCTAGAAATTCCATGGTTGAGAAATTCTTTTTACATTGGGTTATGGCAATGAGTGAAATTAGATTTACATCATTTAAAATGAAAGTGCATTTAGCATTTGAATCAGACTAGCTTAAGCACAAAGATGAATTAGATTTAAATACTCAATTGGACTGAACTAGGCAAAGAAATGGACTAGTTTAAGCTTGTATCTAAACCAGTTTCATATCAATAAAACCAGTTCATGGCACGAAATGGATCAGATTTAGGCACACATTAAAACAATTAGTTCCAACTAAGCTAGATTTGCACATAAAAAATAAATCAATTCAACCCAATGCAATTAAACCACTCCCACCATGGGAATGGATCAAACCTTCATGTAACTAGACTAAAACCATTATGGAGTTGAACTCAAGCATATTAAATTGACATTTAACCCAAGCAATAGTATTAAGGGATGAAAATGACTGGAACAAAAAAAAAAAAAAAAAAAAAAATGAAAAGAAGTGCAATTACCTGATCCACAACAACTTCAATCCCTCCATGTTTTGAGGCTAATATTCATCCATTGGACTGTTGAGCACACCTAACATGATCTGGGATGGCACATATTGTATAAAATCCAGCAGTGTGACATGAAGACCGATGCTTCCCATTTATACTCTCATTTAGGATTAATGTCGAACACTTGATATGGAGAACTTGGGAGATTCATCATAACCATTGATTCCCTTGTCCTCAACCAAATTTTTTCTTCTGCTTCTCCTTTCCATTCAAGGTGTTATCTCAGATCAAAAACTCCTACCCTTCATGCACTTTCTTTCGAGGAATAAATCCTAAAACTAAAACCCTCCAAGCCTCTAAGAAATTGGCTCGAATTCTTTCTTTAGGCTTCTTAGGAGTTTAGTAGAAGAACCGTTCTTCTAATATCAAGAATACCCAACTCAAAGTGAAACCAAATATACCCCTACATTGCTGAAATTCCAGATTTTAGAAATTCTTGACTTCTCACTTTAATTCTTTTCTTCAATTACTCAACTTAAATTTCAAAATCTCATGCATGCACGTTACTATTTTTGTTGCAGAAATTCCAGATGTTGCTACCCATGGAGTTGTCGTTTCCATCCCACACTTCACCTCATATTCAATGGGATGTAAAGTGGGTATCCCCTCTATGACACCCCAATTCCGATTGAACCAGAAGTGTGAGTGAACCGCTACTAAACTAACGGTTCACACCAAGATCTCGATAAGACCGTGTCCACTTACACAAACCATTGCACATAACCATGATCAGAATATAATAAACATAACGGAAGTCTTTAATTAAATGAACTGAGTTCTACATTGTAAATATAGTAACTAATTATTCTCCACATCAAACATAAATAAAATATCTATTACATCGTTTATAAAATCTAACTAAAATAAAATAACTAAATTAAAACGTCCTAGAGGTACACGCAGTATGGGCACTCGCTTGAAGCGTCATGCTCATCCTCCCCTACTTGCACATCCAGAGCAGCAGCAGTTCCATATGTCAGAGTAGTAACGAAGTCCTCCACTGTATAACCTGCATCAACATCTAAAAATGGTGTATACACATGGGTGAGCTCACAACTTAGTTCAGTAAGAAAATCAGACAATGCAACAAGCAATATGCATGAGTAACATTCACATTTGGTTTGGTATACTTGCATAGTGCTATGGTAAGGTTTGGCAGCCTCTGTACCTCCATGCACGAGAGTGTAAGCACGCCTAATGGATCACACGCTGCTGTCGCCCCACATCACTCACTCTGGTATAGAGATAGAGCTAGAGTCTGGTGGGCAGGCTGTGCCTCCGTCCTACGTCCTCCCCTTGATATCCTCTACAATACTAATACCTACACCCCTATTGGCAAGGGCTTATAAGTGGGTTTGTCACTAACCAATCATATATGTCATCATAGTAGGTCCTATCTCAGCACAGCTCCCTACGACATAGAGATAGGGCTCCAGTCTGGTGGCCAGGCCGGAGACCACAATGCCACGTCCTCCCCCTAATACTCTACCGCACTAAGCATGCTAAGACAGTAGTGATACGAAAAGGTGCCAGTGTAAGGAATGATCCAAGACCCCAGGCCCTTCCCATTCCACACACTAAAGAAAACAATGCCTAACACAGAATCCTAGCATAGCGAGTATGCATGAACAAATTATAATAACTGAGAGTAAAGATGACATGTGAATATGCATAAGCAACACTCCATAGAACAAGGCAATTATTAGCAACGTTTTACTGTTATTAGTTAATTAGGGTTTAGATCCGATTCCCTTACCTGACGCTTAATTGTTAGCTTGCTCTGCATCACAGAGTCCAATCTCGCTATCACAAGGTCCTACACGACGTTAGGGTTTAGTTAGAATTAGTTCCATAGGTTTTATGTTGGTCGAAAACCAACTGGGGTCGAAAATCAACCCATTATGGAAATACCGGTCGCATATACCGGTCGCAGGTCATTGTACAGTGGCGTGACCGATATAATCGACTGGACAGCCTTGGCAGGCTACCCGAGAGGTACCAGTCACACCTAGTGCCATCGGAATGGTCGATTGGTATGCCTCTAGAAGGCCACCAACTTGGTGTTCGTCTTCCGTTGATCATCGCACATGACTTCTAGTGTTCCTCCTATGTATTCTAGGCCGGAGCAATGTAATAGGGTCTGTTTTATCTTCCATTCAAGCCTACATTGTAATGAACCTTGATTTAGAATTCGATTCTAGGGTTTATCAACTGAATTAGGGTTTAGCGACAATTTAGGGTTTTAGATCAATACCTAGCCTTGCATGGTATTGATCAATTATCAACAATACTTAATATAGAGAGAGGTACATGCACTTATCGTTGCTTTGCGAACTATGGTGTTCTTCGTCCAACGAAATCTCCTCTTCTACCTTTCTTAGCTCCTTTTTCCTCTTTAGATCTATTTCTCCTCTCTAGGGTTTGTGAGAATCAATTAAAGAGGTTTAAGGAGGTTTAAGAGTCCTTAAATAGACTAAGTGAGGTTTTAGGGAAGTTTCCTTCGTTAGGAAAGTCCATAAGATTGAGATTTGGCAAGAGGGACCCACAGAGATCCCTTTTCAGATCTGACTAGTCTGCCCGCACAGACATACCGGTCGATCGGTATGCTAAACCGGTATGTAAGATCGGTATAAAATTATTTCTCTATTTTGTCTGTTTTCGTACCTGATTGTCATCTGCTCGTCTTGTCTCGTCTGGTTATGATTGGAAGACCTATCACGACATGAAATAGAGGCTTAGATCAGGTTCGTGGAGTGGGGGGTCTTACTCCCTCTCTCTTTTCCATTCTTCCTCTTCTTCTTTTCTTCCTTCTTCTCTCTGCTCTTTCCTTCTTCCTTACTCAATCTTATGGCTCCAGCTGCCCTCTTCTCTTTGTTTCTCCTCTCATTTTCCCGTTTTCTGATGAACCTGAGTCAACACTAAGAGGGGGGTAAATTAGTGAATAAATTTTTTCTTTGACTTTTTCATTGCTGCCCAGAACTGATGGAAAATCAAACTGTCACACACACACAAACGTATGCAAATCTACCTGACTACCACTCAGTGACCAAGTCTACCAGATTTGCACACCCATCCTACAAACCATTTCATGCACTTCACAATATATATGAAAATAAAACAATCAACACAGAGATATTACATGGTTCACCAACACTGTGTGTGACGGCTAATCCATGGAGTAATGCCCAATGGGCTCCGTATATACTCGATACTCTACTTTTAGCCTTTTACAAGACAAGGATGTGAACCTTGTATTTTCCCAGTATAAAACTAAGAGAGTATAACAATGCCAAGATTCAGGTATCTATGTACTAGTGTTCAGCATATGCTACATTCACCACACTTAACCCGCACCAAAGGGAAGTAAACAATAGTAGTTTTTAGGCTTATAACAATGCCTAACAATTTTCCTCCACTAGCTAGACATTCAACAACTTTCACCTATGCTAGCATACAATACATTGAAAGCAATAAATAGATAAGGAATTGAGAAAATCTCACAAAAAATGCTTTCGAATGGCATGAAATATCTTCGAAGCTTTACACTGCTCTCAAGAACCTTTAACAACCTTCAATGATGGTAGAACTTAAAGCACAAAGCATATCTTGCTTGCAGGGATCCATTCTCCGTCTCACAACTTCACAATCACCATTGATGTTCAACAACAGCTCTATCAACCTCCCATGAGCATTCAAGACTTCAATACTGAGCAATAGAGAGGCTGATTATGATTCCCATTACCAAAAACCCTAGAAAACACTCTCTTTATATGCTTTTGGGTTATGTACTTTCTTACTTATGTTTTCATGACTCTCAACACCGCCCAATAAGTAGAGCATCAAAAAATATGGAAACTGCAACTTGAACCGTCCGATTTAGAACTTAGATGAAGAAGTTATGGCAGTGTTGAAGTTCGAGTAGTAGAATTAAGAGAAATGAAATCTTTTAAACCCATATGGAGCACCCACGCAGCACCGAATCTTTGCCCACTCTAACATGTCAATGCGCCATTGAGTTCCCATTCGTCGGCTTAGGAATTTGTAGTAGGGGCAGTCGGATCATCTGTAAAAAGGCGGGATTAATGATGGGCCGTCAGATAGGTCAGATCTCATCAGCGAGAAATCGGGATCAGTTATGGTCGTTGGATTTGAATCTCCTCGCTGCTGCACTGTATGTGCACCATACGGAATCAAGGGCTTTGTTTCATGTGATGCGGCACAACATATTGCATTGCTTCCAGCCAGTCAGATTCCTAGCAATTGGATCTTGACGTATCCAACGCAATACACCATAGCCCGCACTCTCTTGGGCCTTCGGATGGGGATCTGTGCTGTGAGGATCCATCTTGGCCATCAATAATGAATCTCTGCCATTTTCCTTACCAAAATTACCCCTGTCTTTATGCCAAATGGCCTTTGGAACCAAGTTTGTTGTTAAACACACTCTAAATTGCAAATTGTGGCCAAGAGGTGCATCTCTCTAGGCGTTTCAATAAACAAGCGTGTATCTTGGGGGGCGGCCAGGAGCCATGCCATGCCATGCACGTGCCTATGGGCCTGTTGGCTAGCTGTTGTTAGTGACTTCGACTGCTTGCATACAACAAGGCCTGTGGGCTATTGCCTAGCTTGCAACTGTGGCATGCCATGGTGTTGTTGTGGCTGGCTTCGGCTAGCTACTACTGTGGTGCAGTGGCCCTCGATCGAGCTGGCTGCCATGGTGGCATGCCACCTCAGCATGGTGGGTCCCATTCACTAATTTCTCTCTCTTATTTATCTCTCCTCATTCTCTCTCTTCATCCTCTCTCTTCATATAATGCTCAGAAGATGTGAGCAATCCTACCTTAATGCTTTAGAAGATGCCACAATACTAGTATCACTGCCACATCACCAGTGGAGCCCATAGACAATCTTTCTCATCAAACTTAGTGTAGAATCTCATTCAACCATTCAACTCATTGTATGCTTTCTCACACACTCTATGGAGGTTGTAGAACACTATAGACCACGCATATGAGGTTGCTTTATCTATGCCACTGCACTGACACTATCTCTCCTGCATAGACATTCTCTCTCCATATTTCTCTGATTGTATACACACCAACACTGCCATATCAGTAAAGTTGCCAACAATGACAATAGATGACCAACAATCTCCCCCTTTGGAATTATTAGCAACTCACTCTGCACATGAGAACTCTCTCCCCCTTTGACAACAAGTACAAAGGGTTCCGACCACATAGGAGTGCCCATTGCATTTTTCCAACCCTATAGGTTTACTACAAACACCATTTCCTCAGAAAAACCAAAGAACTCCCCCTGAGTCCGTCATGGAGGGCAAAAGGATATCAAACACATACTACTCAACATATGAACACCAAAGCACTCCCCCTGAGTCTATCATAGGGAGCAAAAAAGATATCAAATACACATTGCTCCCCTTCATTCCAAGCACCTCACTGCTTGGTAAGCATTGTCATACATGAATCTTCAACACTCTCTGTCAGAGTGTATAAGTTTCTTGAGGTCCTCTGTCCTAAACCCACAATCTTATAACTACCAACTCTTTTGATCTCATATCCCTGATTCTTGAAGATCACTTTATGCCCTCTATCACAAATCTGACTGATGCTGAGAATGTTGTGCTTGAGCCCTAACACATAAAGAACATCATGGAGTTTCACCTTTCCATTATTGAGGCTGATAGAACCCTTTTTAGTTACTTTGGCCCCATCATTATTTCCAAACCTTACTACACCTCCCTCATACTGCTAAAGTTGCTGAAACCTTTTCTTGTCACCTGTCATGTAACTAGAGCATCCACTATCAAGTATCCAAGGAGAAGGCTTGTTTTGTGTCTTGAGTGTTGTCTCAAAGCATATACCATCATCACTCTCTTCTTTTACTAAATTTGTAATGGCATTATCATCATTTTCATTCAAATCTATACTAATTTTTTCTTTCCACACTTTTCTAACAACTGGTGGAGACTTCTTGTTTATTTTTTCCCCTGAATCATCATCGTCTAAGTCATCATCTGAAGTGTTGATGCTTCTCTTACAAATGAAACCTTTTCTTTAAGGCTTGTTCTTCTTGACTCTCTTGGCCTTATAATTGTCCTTGCTGTCATCATCACTTTCGATTTTACTCTTCTTTGGATATTTTGCAGTAAAGTGTCCAACCTTACCACAGTTGAAACACTTAAATGGGAGTTTGTTCTTGTATCTTCCTCTACCCTTCTTTAGTATTCTAGTGAATTGAGCTGTGGCCTCATCTTTACTTTCTTCCTTAATTGGATCTCCAAAAATCTTCAGTTTCTTTATAGCTTTGAAAGCAACTTGTTTATCAGCAGAGGTTCCTAGGTCAACTCCCATCTCAAAGGCTATCAATGGTCCATGTATTTCATCTATAGCGACCTCATCTAGATCCTTAGTCTCTTCAAGAGCTGAAACTTTTGATTCAAACTTGGGGGTGAGAGACCTTAAGATCTTCTGACAAATAATAGGTCCTTTAGATCTTCATTGAGTCCTCTATTAGAGTTTACCACTTCATTGGCTCTGTTTATGTACTGATCAACAGTTTCATCTTCTGTCATTTACATGTTTTCAAATTGAGCCCTGAAGTTTGCAGCTTTACCTTTTTGATCTTCTTGTCCCCTTCATAGATGTTAATCAATCTATCCCGGACTTCCTTTGGAGTCTTGTAGTCCATGACCTTTGATAGTTCATTGTTAGTTAATCCCCCTAAAATGGTATTGAGTGCCTTTCGATTGCTCTCAATATTTTTCTTGTCGACTGCGGTGGGAGCATTCGTGTCATGTAGAGTGTAACCATTCTCAACAGCTGCCCAACCATCATACCTAAGATATCCTACATAAATCTCTATTCTTTTTTTTAAAACACAAAATCTATTCCATCAAATAATGGGGGTTTGTTAGAACCTTCCCCTAGTGTCATGACTGTACTCTGATCTCTCAGTTACTGATTAAGCATTTATTGAGCCTCGTGCTCTGATACCAATTGATGAACTTGAGTTGACATTGAGAAGGGGGGTGAATCAGTGTATGAATTTTTTCTTTAACTTTTTCACTACCGCTCAGAGTTGATGGAAAACCAAACTGTCACAAACACACAATCGTATGCAAATCTACCTCTCTACCACTCAATGGCTAGGTCTGCCAGATTTACACACCCATCCTACAAACCATTCCATGCACTTTACAATATATATGAAGATAAAATAGTCAACACAAAGATATTACGTAGTTCACTAGCATTGTGTGTGATGGCTAGTCCATAGAGTAATGTCCAACGGGCTCCGTATATACTTGAGACTAAACTTTTAGTCTTTTACAAGATAAGGATGTAAACCCTGTATTTTTCCAGCATAAAACTAAGAGGGCATAATAATGTCAAGATTCAGGTATATATGTACCAGTGTTCAGCACACGCTGCACACACCATGCTTAAGCTATACTACGAAAAACAAACAGTAGTAGTTTTTAGGCTTATAACAATGCCTTATGATTTTTTTCCCATTAGCTAGGCATTCAACAACATTCACCTATGCTAGCATACAATACATTGAAAGCAATAAACAGATAAGGAATTGAGAAAATCTAACAAATAATGCTTTCGAATGCAGGAACTATCTTTAAAGCTTCACACTGCTCTCAGGAATCTTTAACATCCTTCAATGATGGTAAAACTTGAAGCACAAGGCATATCTTGCTTGTAGGGATCCATTCTCCTTCTCACAACTTCATAATCACCATTGATGCTCAACAGCAGCTCTATCAACCTCCCATGATCATTCAAGACTTTAATACTGAGCAATAAAAAGGCTGATTGTGATTCCCATTATCAAAAACCCTATAAAACACTCTCTTTATATGTTTTTGGGCTATTTCCTTTCTTACTTACATTTTCATGACTCTCAACATCACCCAATAGGTAGAGCATAAAAAAATATGAAAACTGCAACTTGAACTGTTTGATTTGGACCTTAGATGAAGAAGTTATAGTGGTTTGAAGTTCGGCCAGTAGATACCAACACGTAAGCCCCTATTGGCGAGGGCTTGCAAACTGGGCTCAAAACTAACCAATCCTAATGCCATCCAAATGTATCCAAGGCCTCACCCCAGCATCCCTCAATACGTCCATAGAGATAGAGCTAAGGCCCCTCGACAGAGTTGAAGACCACACTGTCCGAGACCACCTCTCTTGATGCCCTACGACGTAATAGTTCTGCTAAGGTAATGATGATACAACTATGTCAGTGGGCAAGACTTGAGTAGAGATAGAGCTAGAGTCAGGTGACTAGGCTGAACCATAGTGCCACGTCCTCCCCCTGATGCTCTACTTGTATCAAGTACACTAACCACATATACAATCACATGCCTATTCCTAGTGTAAGACCCGTACTCCACTAACTTGGTCTAACCGTGTCGTGCCAGGTCTTCCCATCATAGATGGACCAAGTGGACCGATCGTGTGAAGATGGATCACAAACTAGGTATAGAAATCGACTCAACACCCAAAACTGTATGCATATGGTCGGATACCTAGATAGGTATAGTTGGCCATATAGTAAGAATGAAGATCACGAATCCAGGACCCCACGGTTGATGATTTTGACCCTACGGTTGACGGGTTCTATGATCGTAGCCATCGACCGTGAGACCCCAGATCAGACTCCGAGTTGGGAACTTTCCTAATTTGAGGAGGAGTTCTTTTCTAATTGAAAGAGGACTCTATATGGAGTGTTATTCTCTATATAAAGGACGTCCCTCAACTTTTTTCACTCATTTAGAACATTAGTAAACCCTAGAGAAAGAGAAGGGAAGAGAAGGAAGGAAAGGCAAAGAAAAAAAGGCTAAGGAGAGGATTTTGCTGAGAAGAGATTGGTTCTCTATTACAGGCCAAGGTATGAACCTAATCTCTGGAGATGTAAATTCTAAGGAATAAGACTTCTATGGAGGTTAGGAGATATCAACATATTATGATTTATGTGATTCCTTGAGAAAATCCCAAGGATAACCATGAGGGATGAGTTTGATGATATTGGTTGATGAGAAACTACTAATGATGACTATAGGATAACCTTAGTATGAACCTAAGAGAAAAGCCGAGGAGTTGACCCAAGAAGAACTCGAATTACATGTAGTCTGTGACCAAAAATCTCAAAATCACAGCTAAGATCGATCATAGCATGACCAACATGACCAGAGGATCTACCACAGGCATTTGGGAAGATTTCAAAAACGATATGGTCGCAGCTACGGTCGCACCATATGCGAGCGTAGGGTATCGACCGTAGGTAGTAAGGTCGACACAGTATGAGACCATAGGACCAATTAGACACATATCAGTGCTCTATTTTGATTTTTGACTACTGTAACATGTTACATATGAACCCTAACTTAAATTCATACAACTTTTAGGTTGTTAAATTGGTTGAAAGAGAATTGCAAGGTTTGGAAGGAGATCAAATTTGCTAACAGGTGAGGGAACAAGACCTAAACTAATTGGATAATAACAAACTATTTATTTATTTAAATCCAATTCCATGAATGATGCTATGCTTATATGTTTGTAATATGCATCTCACATGTCATCCAATATTCCTGTTATTACTGCTCATGCATATTTATTTCTGTCTATTTATAATATGAGGATGAAGATGATGCTAGGAATAGGCATGTGATTATGTGTGTGTGTGGTTAGTGTGCTTGATGCGACTAGAGCATCAGGGGGAGGACGTGGCATTGTGGTCTTTGACCTGGTCACCAGACTCTAGCTCTATCTCTACTCAAGTCTTGTTCACTGACATCGTCGTATTGCTATTACCTTAGCAAAACTATTACGTCGTTGGGCATCAGGGGAGGTGGTCTTTGACCGTGTAGTCTTTGACTCTGTCGGGGGGGCCTTAGTTCTATCTCTATGGACGTATTGAGGGATACTGGGGTGAGGCCTTGGATACACTGGATGACATTTAGGATTGATTAGTTGCGAGCCCAGTTTGTAAGCACCAGCCAATAGGGGTTTACGTATTGGTATGGGTAGGGCATCAGGGGAAGTGTTGGTGGTGTTTGATCTAGACACTTTAGCTCTATCTCTATTCCATGGTGGGTGCATGTGAGAAGACAATGGTGTTTGATCCATTGGGAAAATTCACACTTATCTATAGAGGTGCGGGGGCCACTAAGCCTTTCTATAGCATATTGCAAACTTAAAAACCAGGCCAAAGATATGAATTAAATGCATGCATATGTTTGTTGCATTGTTTTGGTTTCTCCCTTAGCCCATGATGTGTGGTCACCCTTTCGACGTCGAATATTTTAGTTGATGATGTAGGTCCTACTACTGAAGATTATGTGAATGCGCCAATGTATGGACACGTTGCGGCCATGGACGTAGAAGCTGTTAAAGATGTGCATGATCCTTCATGCGAGTGCAACCAGTGTATATTCGATTAGTTTAGCTATATTTGATTATTGGAACATGTAATGGTTATTTACTTTTATGTCTTGAGTCATTTAAAGATAACTGGATTAAGTAATTATTTATCATTGTTAGATACTCAGTTCATTATCTATAAGACTTCTGCTTATTTGTTTATTACCTCTGATTATTACAGTGGAATTTGTATGTGGTTTGATATGGTGGGTACGACCTATACGAGATCCTGGTTGAACCATTGGTTTATTGGCGGTTCATCACACCATTCTGGTTAGTTCAAAATTAGGGTGTGATAACTTGGTATCAGAGCTCTCCTACGTTCTACCCATTGACCTAACTACTTCCACATGAGTCATGAACTGAGTTAGGATAAAATTAAAAGCTATAATAAGAACACACCATAAGCACCTGTGTTGTTTGAGACATAAACAAAGGGAATAATGCACCTATGTAAAGGAGAAAACAATATATATGTATATATATATATATATATGCCGAATAAAAATAAGAAAAATATACATTCGAATCAGAGTACGGTCCACAAGTTGGACAGTTACTCTGCAATATAAATGACAATCATGGAGCTGGGGGTGTTGGAGGAAGACGTGCCTCACGGTCTCTATCATAGTCCTCAACATACACTCTCGCAAGCCAGCTTACCCGAGTCTGGGTCGCTTGGAGACTAGCTGCCAGATCTACTACCCGCTCGTTTGTAGCACACTGAGCCTCACGAATCTCACGTAGTAGCACCATTATGTCATCTGATGGTGGGCGTAAAGGGCCAGCTGAGTGAGAAGTCCGAGAAGGACCAGCTCCAGTAGAATGCTGTGGTGTTGGAGGAGGTATGGCATCCACATCCATGTACATCCCCAATCATCATCCTCCTCATCATCACTCTCGTGTGCCTCTACTACTACTGCTGCTGCCGCCTCTGCGTCTGCTGCAGCTACCCAAGTGAGAGGACGTCTCATAGCATTCCTCTCGTCATTACTGACCTATATCTCTCTCATGCCCATCCTACTGATGGCCTCCCAATCAAGGTCAGTTGAGAAGGTGTCTTTAAAAATCCTCTCATCCTCTAGGTTCACTTGTAGGCGAGCCAGCAAAGTGGAGATCAGCCATCCATAGGGCAAGTTACCTCTCGAGTCAGGCAACGTAGCTCTAGTGCATGGTCCGAAGGATGATGTATGGGAGACAGACATGCTGCCTAGTATAGATATAGTACAACAGGTATTGAGTCAGCTCAGAGACCATCTCGTAGTGTCCACTCTGAGGGATCAGATTATGCTGGATAATCTTACAGTAGACCCGTGGCTCTGGACACAGGTTAACCGCCTTCATTTCCCAGCAGTCCTCCCGAAGAATCTGATTGTCTATCTCTGCACGCACATGTGTAGATAGGAACTGGGGCTCCCTTGTTGCACAATAGACCAACTATCCGTCGTTGGAAATGCCCAGGAGATCAGCCAACTCCTGACAGTTGAAAGAGATAGGAACCCCTTTCACCCAACTAGTGATCCAAAGCTCTCTACCCCTATCCACATCCTCTAGGTCACCCTCCACTTGAAGGTAACAGTAGAACTGCTTCACTAAATCATGGCGAGTATCTGGAAACCAGCTTATATCACCAAATTCCCTTTCTTCATCAAACAGGGCTAAGTAGGCTAAGTTCACACATCGGCCCCCTTCTACTTTCTTCTGATCAAACCATGGATATTGTACCTCAACTTTGAGGGATAGGAAGTGACGCGGGTCATGAACTCGAGGAACCTTGGTGCGAACCATGATAACTGCAAGAGAAGAAAATAAGGAAAACAAGTTAGAAAATTTAAATTTGGGCAGCATAACGACGTAATATGGGAAAAAGCCTCACTTTTCACCCAAACATTTGGGCAAGAGGACTTACATAGGTTCGAAATCATCCTGCAAGGCTTATACAATGGAAAATTTTAACTAGGTAGATTTGATTTGAAGAAATTTTGATATTTGGGAAAAACCCCAAAATTTAGGTCAAAACTAGGAATTTTCAAATTTCTACCAAACCAATCGATGAAACTCAAATTTTCTTGAGGGCTTTCATCGATTGGATAGCCAATAACAATAGCCCCAATAAAAAAATCAAATTTTTTATGGTAAAAAGATATTAATTTAATGAAAACCCTATAAAGAGTGAAAACCTAGGTATGAAAGCTTATAAAGGAAAAAGAATAGAGAACATACCTTGAGGAATGGAAGGAAGATTGTCGATCAATGGAAAAATCACCAAGTTCGTAGGTTTGATACTGTAGCAACTCAGTGGTGGCGAGCTAAGTTGAGACCGTAGGAAGAAGAAAGAGAAATGACAGGGAAAATCTCGAAAAACAGGTTTTAAAACTGATTTTAAATCTTACGGTCGCACAATTCGATCAAAATGATCGATCGTATGATCGACCATAGGGTCTTGGGAAGTTGCCAGGGTTTTGATGGTCGAACCTATGGTCGCACAACATGCGACCATAGGCCATCGACCGTATGACTTACTGCTATCTGCTTTTTGATTCTACTCAAACTTGCCTTTGCTTTTGTTTCTTTTCTCGCATTCCATTGTGAGACTAACCCAATACTACCATCATATCTTGTCTCACATGTACAGCCTTTCCAAGTACCATTTATCCAGGAATTTAAATGGTTGGGCGAAGAGTTAGCCAAAGAAGACAGAATGCAAACCCACCTCTACCACCTATGGAGACTAATGACAACGAAGGTCAGCAAGGACAAGAAGGAAATGTTGGGAATCAAGGTACTGTGTCTCAGGATGTTCACCCACAAGCTAACCCAACCAACTTACCCACACCACCTACGGATTTGGCTACTGTGGTGATGGATTTGGCACAGCAAGTGCAACAGATACAACAGATGCAAGCCAACATGCAAGCTGCTATGGGAATTGCTTCCCCAGTTGAAACGCAATACCTCTACCTGCAGGGCAAGCTAGTACCGTACCTGGTGGTAGCAACACGGTACCCCAAGCACCTTAAATGCCAGTGTTACAAGCTCAAGTACAGAATACTGAGGCACCGCAAGGTGGACATAACCAGGGTAACTATCAGTACCAACCGCCTACGTATGGAGCATACGCTCAGTGTCAACTTCATCACTCCAGATTGATCAAACGTTTTTTGAAGATGAAGCCTAAGGAATTCAATGGTAAGCCGTCGGATCCTCAATGGCCAGCTCACTGGATCGACGAGATGGAAAGAAATTTTATGATGGTGACTGTAAATGAAGAGGAAAAAGTGTTATGTGCCACTTTTATGCTGAAAGGTGATGCACACCATTGGTGGAAATCTAGTCGAAGTTATCTATTGACAAAGCATACCCAACTGACCTGGGCTATTAACAAAGAAGTTTTCTTCGAGAAGTATTTTCCCAGGAGTTTCAGAGACCAGATCAAAAAAAATTTCTGAGTCTATATCAAGGACAAATGTCTGTAGACGCTTATTAGCAGCGTTATGAAGAGCTGTTTTGTTTGCCCCCTCCAGCATGCAGGAGAAAAATACCAAAACCTGAAGGTTCATCATGGGACTTAGGGGAAGCATTTGTGAGTATGTATTCGGAATAGAAAAGAAGATTTATAATGAAGCAGTTCAAATTGCTCGAGTTTTGGAGTCAAGACAAAGGGAGAGTTATTTTGCTCAAAACAGAGGTATAAAGAGGCCGAATGGGAATACGTTCAATGGAGGGAACTCAAGAATACCTTCCGTACTCAAGGCTTCAATGCTGCATCTAAGACTACTCCAATAACTCAACCGCAACTGAAGCAGGCCAATGTTGGAGTCAAATGTTTTAACTGCGATCAAATAGGGCATTATTCAAGAGATTATCCTAAGCCGAGGAAGCAGCTACAGTAAGGAAAAATTTATGCAATTACTTCTGATGTGGTCACAGGTATGATTCAACCTTTTGTTTTGAAATACCTTATGTGAGCATGTTGACTAAATTAAATCAAATGACAGGTATCGTACCTATTGATGGCATACCCGTCAGAGTACTCTTTGAATTTGGGGCTACTCATTCTTTTATATCTGTGTCGTTTGGAAAGAAGTTAAGTCTACCTCTCAGGTCTTTAGATTTCAAACTACTTGTACGATCACCTATAGGATTAGAAGTAGAACTAGACCAAGGTTATGGACCATGTCTAGTTATTATCGGTGAGAAGACTATGGATGCAACCTTAATCCGACTCGAGATGGCAGACTTTAACGGCATCCTAGGGATGGACTAGTTATCCCAGCATTTTACGAGTTTGATCTGTGTTGAGAAGAATATATCATTTAAAGGCACAGAAGGCGCAGAGTTCAGGTTTACGGGAACCAAACTTCCCCGTAAATGAAAACTCATTCTTTCGGCATTAAAAACTAGAAGATGCCTCGAGAAAGGAGGAGTTGGTTACCTAGTGTCCGTGGTTGACCTCACCAAGGAAGCACCATGAATGGAGGATATTGAAGTTGTGCATGAATTTCTAGTTGTATTTTCTGAGGAATTATCAAGATTGCCACCTGATCGAGCTACAAAGTTCGTTATAGACCTTATACTTGGAGCCGCACCAGTATCTAAGGCACCTTATTGAATGGCTCCTACTGAATTGAAAGAACTGAAGGTACAAGAACTGCTAGACAAGGGTTAGATTCGACCTAGTATATCACCATGGGGAGCGCCGATATTGTTCGTAGAAAAGAAGGACAGTAGCGTTCGACTTTGTATAGATTATTGGGAATTGAACAAGCTCATGATCAAGAACAGGTATCCGTTGCCTCGGATCGATGAATTATTCGACCAGTTGCAAGGTGCCAAAGTGTTTTCCAAAATTGATCTTCGGTTGGGATACCATCAATTGAAGATTAAGGAAGACGATATTCCGAAGACAACCTTCAGAACCAGATATGGACATTATGAATTTTTAGTTATGTCTTTTGGATTGACTAATGCACCTGTAACTTTTATGGAACTTATGAATCGGGTATTCCATGATATGTTGGATACGTCAGTCATCGTATTCATTGACGACATACTAGTTTACTTCAAGGATAAAGAAACTCATATCACAAATCTAAGAGCCACTCTGCAGTGACTAAGAAAAGAGAAGCTTTGCGCTAAATTTACAAAGTGTGAATTCTGGCTAAATGAAGTCTTTTTCTTAGGCCATATTGTGTCCGCTGAAGGAATTAAAGTGGATCGCAGCAAGATTGAAGCCATTGTAAAATGGGAAGCACCTAAGAATGTTGTCGAAATCAGAAGTTTCTTAGGTTTAGCTGGTTATTATTGACGATTCGTAGAAGATTATTCTAGAATCGCAGTACCACTCACCAGTCTTACTATGAAAGGAGAAAAATTTGTTTGGACCAATAAATGTGAAGAGTATTTCCAAACATTGAAGACAAGATTAATATCAGCTCCCATCTTGACTATTTCGATTCCAAGAGAACCATTTATCTTGTACACCGATGCGTTTGGATTAGGTTTGGGATGTGTGCTCATGCAAGGAGAGCAAGTAATTGCGTATGCTTCCAGACAATTAAAGACACATGAGAAAAATTACCCAACTCATGACCTGGAACTAGTAGCAGTAGTACATGTTGTTAAGATATGGAGACATTATTTGTATGGAGAGAAATTTTAGATTAAATCAGATCATAAGAGTCTCACTCATCTTTTTCAATCAGGAGGAGTTGAACATGAGACAGAGGAGATGGTTGGAATTTCTAAAGGATTATGATTGTGATATTCAGTATCATCCAGGAAAGGCTAATGTAGTGGCCGATGCATTAAGCAGAAAAGCAATGACAAAGACACAGGGAGAAGCTAGCACAAATGCTGTAATGTATGACATAAGAAGAGTATTCAATTATGGCAATGGGCAGTTCGTGATCAATAAACCAAGTGATTCAACTGAACTAGGGTTTATTCATCAATTCTCAAACATGTTTGCTACATTGAAGATTGTACTTGATCTGATATACGAAGCAAAGGCAGCTATTCAATCAGACCCCTATCTGAGAATAGTGAAAGAAGACCTTGAAAAAGGTAGGACTACTCCTGACTTCACTTTGGACCTTGAAAGGGTACTACGATACAAAGGGAGAGTATATGTCCCTGAAAGTGAAGACTCAGATATTAGACACAGACTAATGAAGGAAGCCCACACCACCACTTATTCGGTACATCCTGGGAGTACAAAGATGTATCATGATTTGAAGAAACTATACTGGTGGAGGGGAATGAAAGCAAATGTAGCTAAGTTTGTGTCACAATGCCTGAATTATCAATGGGTAAAGGCTGAAAGCCAAAGGCCTGTAGGCTTGTTGCAACCACTACCAGAACCAACATGGAAATGAGACTATATCACTATGGACTTCGTCACTAGGTTACCTTTGACTTCCAGAGTAGTTGACGCAGTCTGGGTGATCATAGATTATTTGACTAAGATAGCTCGTTTCATAGCTATACGACCTCAGTATACACTAGAGAGGTTAGCTAAGCTATATGTGGATAATATTGTCAGATTACATGGTGTACCTGAAAGCATTGTGTCCGACAAAGACCCACGCTTTACCTTAAAGTTTTGGGAAGGATTACAGAAGGCTATGGGTACAACATTGAAGTTTAGTACCGCATTCCATCCTCAGACAGATGGATAGTCGGAGTCACCATTCAAATTTTAGAAGACATTCTCCGAGCTTGTGTAATTGATTTTAAGGGATCATGGGATGAGAAGTTACCATTGGTTAAGCACGCTTATAACAATAGCTATCAAGCTACAATACAGATGTCACCCTATGAAGCATTGTATGGTAAAAAGTGTTGAACTTCATTGTTATGGAAGGAAGTTGGAGAGCGTAGTGTTGTTGGACCAGAGTTTATTGAAGAGACATGTCGAGTGGTCGACATCATCAAGGAAAGAGTCCGAACAGCTCAGAACCGTCGGAAGCAATATGCAGACAATCGACAAAGAGATCTTGAATTTACCATAGGTGATAAAGTATTTCTGAAAATATCTCCTATGCACGATTTAAAAAGGTTTGGATAGAAGGGAAAGCTATGTCCTAGATATATTGGACCTTATGAGATTCTGGCAAGGCTTGGAAAGGTAGCATATCAGTTAGCACTTCCACCATCAATGTCTAGTGTACATGATGTATTCCATGTTTCACAACTGAAGAAGTATGTCAGAGATCTACACACATGTTAACAATGGATCCATTGGATTTAACTGAAGACTTGACATTTGAAGTAGTACTTTTTGAAATCACTAGCCGAAAGGTTCAATGTCTTCGCAACCGTGACATTTACTATGCAAAAGTTACTTGGAGAAGCCAAAATGTGGAAGAAATTGCATGGGAAGAAGAAAACGCTATGCGAAAGCAATATCCTCACCTGTTCAACTCAGAAGGATGTGTAAATTTTGAGGACAAAATTTATATAAGGGGGGAGAGTTGTAAGACCCGCACTCCACTAACTTGGTCTAACCATGTCGTGTCAGGTCTTTCCATCATAGCTGGACCAAGTAGACCGATCATGTGAAGATTGATCACAAACCAAGTATAAAAATCGACTCAACACCTAAAACTGTATGTATATTGTTGGATACCTAGGTAGATATGGTCGACCATATGGTAAGAATGCAGATCACAGATCCAGGACCCCACGGTCAATGATTTTGACCCTACGATCGACGGATTCTATGATCGTAGCCATCGACCATGAGACCCCAGATCAGACTCCGAGTTGGGAACTTTCCTAATCTGAAGAGGAGTTCTTTTCTAATTGAAAGATGACTCTATATGGAGAGTTATTCTCTATATAAAGGACGTCCCTCAATCTTTTTCACTATTTTAGAACATTAGTAAACCCTAGAGAAAGAGAAGGGAAGAGAAGGAAGGAAAGGCGAAGAAAACATGGCTAAGGAGAGGATTTTGCTGAGAAGAGATTGGTTCTCTATCACAGGCAAAGGTATGAACCTAATCGCTAGAGATGTAAACTAATAGGAATAAGACTTTTATGGAGGTTAGGAGATATCAACCTATTATGATCTATGTGATTTCTTGAGAAAATCCCAAGGATAACCATGAGGGATGAGTTTGATGATATTGGTTGATGAGAAACTACTAATAATAACCATAGGATAACCTTAGTATGAACCCAAGAGAAAAGTTGAGGAGTTGTCCCAAGAAGAACTCGAATTGCATGTAGTCTAAGACCAAAAATCTCAAGGTCATAGCTACGGTCGACCATAGCATGACTAGCATGACTAGAGGATCGACCAGAGGTATTCAGGAAGATTTCATAAACCATATGGTAGTAGCTACGGTCGCACCATATGCGACCAAAGGGTATCGACCATAGGCAGTGAGGTCATCACAGTATGAGACCATAGAACCAATCAGACACATATCAGTGCTCTAATTCGATTTCTGACTATTGTAACATGTTACATATGAACCCTAACTTAAATTCATATAACTTTTAGGTTGTTAAATTAGTTAAAAGAGAATTACAAGGTTTGGAAGGAGATCGAATTTGCTAACAAGTAGGGGAACAAAATCTAAACTAATTAGATAATAACAAACTATTTATTTATTTGAGTCGAATCTCATGAATGATGCTATTCTTGTATGTTTGTAATGTGCATCTCACATGTCATCCAATATTCCTGCTATTACTGCTCATGCATTTTTATTTCTGTCTATTTATAATATGATGATGATGATGATGCTAGGAATAGACATATGATTATGTGTGTGTGGTTAGTGTGCTTGATGCAAGTGGAGCATCAGGGGGAGGATGTGGCACTGTGGTCTTTGACCTGGTCACCAGACTCTAGCTCTATCTTTACTCAAGTCTTGTTCACTGACATCGTCGTATTGCCATTACCTTAGCAAAACTATTACGTCGTAGGGCATCAGGGGAGGTGGTCTCGGACCGTGTAGTCTCTGACTCTGCCGGGGAGCCTTAGCTCTATCTCTATGGACGTATTGAGGGATATTGGGGTGAGGCCTTGGATACACTGGATGACATTTAGGATTGGTTAGTTGCTAGCCCAGTTTGCAAGGCCCCGCCAATAGGGGCTTACGTATTGGTATGGGTAGGGCATCAGGGGAAGTATTGGCGTTGTTTGATTCGGACACTTTAGCTCTATCTCTATTCCATGGTGGGTGCATGTGGGACGACAATGGTCTTTGATCTATTGGGCGGATTCACACACTTGTTTATAGAGGTACGGGTGCCACCAAACCTTTCTATAGCATAATTCAAACTTAAAACTAGGCCAATGATATGAATTGAATGCATACATATGTTTGTTGCATTGTTTTGTTTGCTCACTTAGCCATGATGTGTGCTCACCCTTTCGACGTCGAATATTTTAGTTAATGATGCAGGTCCTACTATTGAAGATTATGTGAATGCATCGATGTATGGACACGTTGCGGCAATGGACGTAGACGTTGTTGAAGATGCGCATGATCCTTCATGCGAG
The DNA here is from genome assembly GCA_028583415.1 of Protea cynaroides. Classification (NCBI taxonomy): domain Eukaryota; kingdom Viridiplantae; phylum Streptophyta; class Magnoliopsida; order Proteales; family Proteaceae; genus Protea; species Protea cynaroides. The sequence continues at coordinate 8,649 of JAMYWD010000619.1, read as the reverse complement.
TATAACTAGTGCATATTCGATTAGTTTAGCTATATTTGATTATTGAAACATGTGATGGATTATTTACTTTTATGTCTTGAGTCATTTGAAGATAACTGAATTAAGTAATTATTTATCATTATTAGATACTCAGTTCATTATCTATAAGACTTTCGCTTATTTGTTTATTACCTCTGATTATTACTGTAGAATGTGTATGTGGTTTGATATGGTGGATACAACCTATACGAGATCCTGATTGAACCATTGGTTTATTGGCAGTTCATCACACCATTCTGATTTGTTCAAAATTGGGGTGTGACACCTAGCATCATCAACATCATGTTATAAATAAACAAGAATAAATATGCATGAGCAGAATATAGCAGTAATATTGGATGATATGTGAGATGCAGATTACAAGCATACAAGCATATAATCATTCATTTTATTGGACAAATAAAATAGAAATAGCTTGTTATCATCCAATTAGTTTAGGTCTTGTTCCTTTACCTTTGATTGATTATTCCTCTTCCGAGCTTTGGAAGTCACTCTGAATATATTGGGAACCTAAACAATTGATGTATTTCAGTTAGGGTTTGATTGTGCCAAGTTACAGTAGTTGGAAACCTTGTTTCGTCTCAAGATATACTTGCTGTTATCGTATGGTCGATCCCTGTGGTCGACCCTATGGTCTCAATATATGCGACCACACGACGTATGGTCGATCCTATGGTCACACTACATGCGACCGCACGTGCGACCACATGATTTATAGGAACTTCTCGAATTGCAATAGTCGACTCATTGGTCACCCTATGGTCGACCATAGTTGCGACCATATGATTTTTGGTCAAATTTTTACTTTCAATCCAAGTTCTTCTTTAGTCGATTTCTCAGCTCATCACTTGGGTTCATCTTACGGTTATCCTAAGGCCATTATTTATAGTTTCCTACTAACCATTAATCCTAATCCATCCCTTATGGTTATCCTTGAGATTTATTCAAAGGTTCACATGGATCATATTGGTTTGACATCCCCAATCCACAATAGAAAACCTTATTCAATAGGATCTACATCTACAGAGATAAGTTTCATACCTTGGCTTACTGTAGAAAGCTAGGATCTTCCCTACAAAACTTTTTTCTCAGCCTTCTTCTCTAAATATCCTTCTCTTTCTCTTCCTTTCTCTTTTTCTCTTAGGTTTAGGGTTTGAGATTGATCTAAAAGAGTAAGAGAGGGTAGGGGGATGTCCTCTTTGTAGGAAAAAAAACTCTCCATATAGAGTCCATCTACAATAAGGAAAGAGATCCCCTTTGATTTGGAAAATTTTCAAATCTCGAAGTCTAATCTGGGTTCGTACGGTCGATGGTGTGGTCGCATAATCCGTCGACCATACAATTCCAAAATAGTTGACCACACATTGTGTAGTCTCAACCTAGTGGACCATACGGTCGACCATACCCCTCAAAAATGCGACCATACATCTAAAATTTATTGGTTTTTAGTTTTTGACTGGTTGCTTCTACAAAAACTTAAACAGTCAATCACACCAACTAAATTTGACTTGTTGCTTACCTCATCTTGTAGTTTCTTCATACAATTGGTTCACTTGAGCCAATTATGATGGGAAGAGCGATCACTAACATGAGAAAATAAGGTTAGACCGGGTTCGTGGTGTGCAGGTCTTACAGGATAATCTACTGGAACCCCACTATTATGATAGTGTGTATAACCGAATGGTCTACCGGATGCTTAACCATCCGATTGTCCGTCTGGTTCTGCTTACTTAAAAAATATTGTAAGTGTTAATCGGATGACACACCACCCGGTTATATCCTCCAGTTTAGTTTGTTTTGGTCAGTATGCCTACTAATGATTAGGAAGATCAGCCGTTGGGTTCTCAGCTTGTTTTGGGATCCGTGTATGGACATGTAAGGCTTGTCCATGCTGGTTAAAAGCTATACAACCAACTAATGAATGATTATCCATTTAAATAGGTATCGGACAAGGGTAAAGTAAAAGCCTTCTACTTGGCTTCATATTACTACTGCATTTCAAGAACAATCAGGTAAGGGGTCTAGTTCATAGACTTAGGGCATCCTTCACATGTCTACCTGTGTTGAGTAACATGCTTAGGTTGTACTTAATGACATGTTTTTATTACTGCTATATATGAGCATGCATTGCATTATAACAACTATGAATATATAAGTATGATGATTGGGTATGATGGGTGTGTGACGTGTTGGAGCACAATACATGGACCATGTTATTTATATTATACCTTACTGGGGCCACAGTGATCCATGGGAGTGGTGAGTTATGGATCTCTGCTGGGGCATAGTTTTGTTATTAATAAAGAATAGATACAACCATGTATGATGGTTACGGTGATGCGTAGGAGCATGGGCACACGGATTCTATTGGATTATATGTACACTAGTGGGGGCATGGTGATCCATGGGAGTGGTGAGCCGAGGATCTTTGCTAGTGGGCATCATAATGGTTTTGTCGACATGCTAGTGGGAGTATAGTGATCCATGAGAGTGGTGAGCCAGGGATCTCTACTAGTGGGCAGCCAAAATAAAATGAATAAACATAATAGACATAGATGCTGCCATTTTCCTATTTCCTATGCTCTTCCAGTAGGGGTTAAGATACTACACTAGGTTCATACTTTCAAAGGTTGGATTACCCGAGGGATGAGTCAGTGGTGTGTTGGAGTGCTGACACTGATGTGAGATGGAGTCTATGAAGGAAAGTGACAAGCCTGAAGGGGTTGTAGCCTTGGATGGGGGTCTACTTCTAGAAGTTGTTTAACGGCTCTAGGTTGACTATTCAGCTTCTATCTTCGCTTGGTATATGAGAGTTGAAGGCCAGCGGCAGTAGGCAGGACCAAAAGCGTTGTGCTAAATCTTAATAACATACCAACTAGTAACATATGCCATGAGACCTAATATAAAATGAAGAAAAAATTTCATCTACACCCCATTAAGGATTACTAACATCATCTACACCCACAAGATTGCAAAAACATCATTTAGGTCCCAAAAATTTTGCTGTGCTAATCAAAGAAGTCCACTCCGTCAGAAGATTTCCGTTAGATGCTGATGTCAGCTGCATTGGACTATTTCATGGACGATATTTCCCTTAAAGTAAAGGTAAAAGACAATTTTACCCTTCTTCTTTCTGTCACTTCTTCTTTCCTCTTCTTCTTACCTTCTTCTTTTACTGCTTTGGATTTTGCAGATCACTTGAGGGCTTTCTCATACTTTAATATGGCTCCTTCATAATCCCTCTTCTGAAAGAGCTTGTTCCCTTCCTCTTTCAGCTCCTGAGACATGGTGATGAAGATGGCAGTGTCCTTATCGTAGGCTTTGGTGTCATGGTCTGCCGATTTGTTCTTCTTCACATTTGCACCACCAGATTTCCCTTCTGCTTGTGTCATCTTCCTTCCTGTAGGCTTCACCATTGCTAATCGGGAAACAACGGCTCTAGTTTTCTTTCAATCAAAGACCTTGTAACAATTCTATACAAATAAACCCACAGAGAACCAAAGAAGATCGGTCTCTGGGTAGCAGAGACCAAACTTCTCTGCAATACAATGAATCTAGAACCAAAAAATCCCCTAGAAACTCACTCAACCCAGAAATTCTCAAACAATTACAGAAACAAAATCATCCAAAATTCACAGACTACAAATTCAAAAGAAAAGGATCTAAATAAAATCCCAATTCGACAAGAAAATATGCAGGTTCTGATATAAGGAGATTTTTTTAATTCTATTCGTAATAACTACAAAATCTGATCAGGTAACTTATCTGGAAAGCAAATTCACCTCAACAACAAGCAAACTATAGAAAACCCAGGTGATAACCTCCATGAAACTTCGTTCTTAGCAATGGCAGTTTCAGTTTTAGGGAGGGAATGAAAACCTCAAAATTTTCAAATTAAATTCTTAATTTATTATAAGAAAATCTCGATCGGCCCCGCCGTTTCCATGAACTCCAAACAAGTTGGGGGCGTTTGTAGGACTTTAAAAATAGAAACGAAAATACCCATATAAGATTTCAGGAAAGGGAAACTTCTTTTTACCTCTGAAAAAAAGCTAAATTGGGAAGAATCGAATATGCTCATGTCAATCCCTGTTGTTTACTAGAAAAAATATGTCAATCCCTATTGAAGGGATTACGAGCGAGACTCGTATACTCTCTTGTTTTGGTTTTTCTATTTTTCTGTAGATTTAATCTCATGATAGAAAACAAAGGGAAGCAACTAAAAAACGGAAAAAAAATACCAAGAAAATAGAGCATGAAAATTCTCAAGTTGCAGGTCGTGTGAACATTGGAGTTACAGGAACGCACAAGGGACTCCAACGTTAGGAGTTAGGGTTTGGGTGAGAGTGAAAAGGAAAGAGGGAGAGAAAATATAAGTTTGATTGGAATGTCAAATTAGTAAATCAATATAATTTTTTAATATTTCAATTTATAATATAAGGGGTAAAACTGTATTTTAATAATTTTAGTGATTTCCATCAGTTAAGTGGACCTAGGTGATGTTTTTGCAATCTTGTGGGTGTAGATGATGTTAGCAATCCTTGATGGGGTGTAGATGAAAGTTTTTCTAAAATAAATTATATTTTATATTATTGTATGTTGCATGTATACTAGATTTCTCATTGAGTTGGGATGGGAGCTCACCCTCATGTCGATACTACTTTTCAGATTCTATTGCAAGTGATTTTTAGTTGATGAGTTTATGGATTCTCCTTTGGTGAATATTGTTGTTATTTTTGATGACGTTGGTAGAGAGCACGAGGGCTGCACTTGTAGTGACTACATTTACGCATGACGTAGCCCTCCCCTTACTCTTTTCCTCCTTATGATTACGATTCTTTTTATTGGTGGACGAAGATGTCTATCAAAATACTTGTCTCAGATTTATTCTTTTTGATTTGACCACATGTATAAGGTGGTGCTTAAAAGGAAATACCATGAAAGCTTTTACTGATAATATGGTCAAACATGGAATGTGGAACTTTAAGGGAGACATTAATACAATGTGGAATGAGATGACTGCTTGTATTAAAAAAGTTGCTAAAGAGGTTGTAGGTGTATTGAAAGGAAAATGGCATTCTCCTAGAGAGTTTTGGTGGTGGAATGATGAGGTTCAAGCAGCCATTAAAGCTAAGAAAGGTAGTTTTAAGGCATGGCAAAAGACTAAGGATATAGATGATCTAAAAAGATATAGACGTGGTAGAAATAAAGCCAAGAAGATTGTGGGAAAAGTAAAGGCAAAGAAAAATGAAGATCTTTATATCAATCTGAGCACTAAGGAAGGAGAAAAAACTATCTATAAAATAGCTAAGATGAAAGAAAGGAAGAGTAGAGATTTAGACCATGTTAGATGTATTAAAAGTACAGATGGTAGAGTTCTAGTAAGGGATGAGGACATTAAAGAGAGATGAAACGATTATTTCTACAGTCTACTAAATGAAGTTGTCTCAGGAAATAGTACACCAGATTGCTACATTACTCACCATGACACTACAAGTCATAGGTATATACATAAGATTAGGGTAACAGAAGTGAAAGAAGCTTCAAGGATGATGAATGTAGGCAAAACACCTGGTCCAAATGAGGTCCCAATAGAAGTTTGAAAGAGCCTAGGAATGTATGGAGTATCTTGGCCAACTAAGTTGTTCAATAAAATTATGAGCTCAGGAAAAATGCCAAATGAATGGAGAAGTAGTATTGTGGTTCTGATCCACAAAAACAAAGGCGCTATTAAGAGTTGCAATAATTACAAAGGCATGAAACTAATGAGCCATATTATGAAACTGTGGGAGAGAGTTATTGAAACCCACTTGAGAAAAAAAACTACCATTACGGAGAACCAGTTTGGTTTTATGCTAGGTAGATCCACAACAGAGGCTATTTACTTGCTTATGAGACTCATGGAAAGATGTAGAGAAGGCAAGAAGGACCTTCATATGATTTTTATCAATCTATAAAAGACTTATGATAAAGCCCCTAGGGAGTCAATCTGGCAAGTACTAGAGAAGAGATGCCTTTTAAGCAAATATGTGGACATAGTTAAGGATATGTATTATAAAGTGGTGACTAGTGTAAAAATCGTAGGGGGTCAAGGACGTGAATTCCCAATTACAATGGGGTTACATCAAGGATATCACACCCCAAATCTAGACTAACCAGTGGTGTGATAAATCGTCACATGAACCAACGGTTCAAACTAAGATCTCGTATATGCCGTGCCATTCATGTTAAACCAAAACACATTTTACAGTAATAATTAGAGATAATAATTAAATAGCAAAAGTCTTACTAATAATGAACTGAGGTTTACATGATAAATAATTAAATAATCGAATTATCTCCAAGTAACCAGAACATAATTAATACATATTACAAGTATCCAAATTACGACAGTTAACCACTAAGCGTGGACATAATTGAAACACTCGCTTCACGAGTCTTGCTCAACCCCTACAGCTTGCACATTCATAGCCGTCACATGTCCATACATTGGCGCATCAATATAATCTTCAATAGTAATACCTGCAACATCAGAAACTAAAAAGAATTATGCATGCAAGGGTCAGCTCTCCAACATGAGCTCAGTGAGTGAACAAAACAATGCAACAAACATATGTATGCATTTAATTCAGATCTTTGGTCTGGTTTTTAAGTTTGCAATGAACTATAGAAAGGATTGGCGGCCACCGCACCTCTATACACGAGTGTGTGAATCCTTCCAATGGATCAAACACCATTGTTGTCCCACATGCACCTACCATGGAATAGAGATAGAGCTAAAGTGTTTGGATTACACATTGCCAGCACTTCCCCTGATGCCCTACCCATACCACCACGTAAGTCCCTATTGGCAAGGGCTTATAAACTGGACTCCCAACTAACCAATCCTAATGCCATCCAATGTAGCCAAGGCCTCACCCCAGCATCTCTCAATACGTCCATAGAGATAGAGCTAAGGCCCCCTGACAGAGTCAAAGACCATACGGTCTGAGACCACCTCCCCTGATGCCCAACGAGGTAATAGTTTTACTAAGGTAATGACGATACGACGATGTCAGTGGGAAAGACTTGAGCAGGGATAGAGCTAGAGTCTAGTGACCAGGTTGAACCACAATACCACGTCCTCCCTCCTGAGGCTCCACTCACATCAACCACACTAACCACACACACAATCACATGCCTATTCCTAGCATCATCATCATCATGTTATAAATAGACAAGAAAAAATATGCATGAGTAGAATATAGCAGTAATATTGGATGACATGTGAGATGCACATTACAAGCATAAAAGCATAGAATCATTCATTGCATTGGACAATAAAATAAAACAGCTTGTTATTATCCAATTAGTTTAGGTCTTGTTCCCTCACCTTTGATTGATGTTTGTTCCTCTCCCAACCTTTGGACGTCATAAACAATTAATGTATTTAAGTTAGGGTTTAAGTTTACCAAGTTACAGTAGTCAAAAACCTTGTCTAATCTCAAAATATACTTGTTGTTACCATATGGTCGTTAACCTATGGTCGATCCTATGGTCTCAATATATGCGACCATACGACGTAGAGTCGATCCGCTACGGTCGCACTATATGCGACCAAACATTTCCTGAATTCTTCTCGAATGGCTGTGGTCGACTCTCTTCTAATCCTATGGTCGACCATAGCTGCGACCATCCATAGTCAGGTTAATTTTTACTTCTCATATGAGTTCCTCCTCTTGGCTTATCAATGGGATTCATCCTAAAATCATTCTATGGTCTTTAATCACAGTTTATCCTTATCAATTATCCCTATCCTAAGCTCTATGGTTTCCCATATAAAACCTATAATCGAATCATTATATTAGGTTCCATATATCAATTTGAAAAGAACCTATTCTATCTGATCTACCCTATAGAGTCAAGTCCATACCTTAAGCTTGCTGTAGAGAGATAGAACTCTTCTCTACAAAAACCTTCCTCTCAACTTTTTTCTTTAAATCTCCTTCACCTTCTCTTCCTCTCTCGCTTTCTCTCTTAGGTTTAGAGTTTCAATTTGGGTTCTAAAAGAGTGAGATAGGCTAAGGGACGTCCTTTATATAAAGGAAACCTTCATATAGAGTCCTATTTCAATTAGGAAAGAGTCCTCTTCAAATTAGGAAAGTTTCCTAAACATAGAGTCGATTCTAGGTTCGTACGGTCGATTGTGCGATTGCATTATCCATCGACCATACGTTTTTAAAACAATCGACCATACGTTGTATGGTCTCAATATGGTCGACCCTATGTACCGTACCCCTAAAAAATGCCACCATATGCCCAAAATTTACTGTTCTTTAGTTTTTGACTGGTTGCTTCCACATAAACTTAAACAGTCAACCACACTAATTAAATTTGACTTGTTGCTTACCTCATCTTGTGGTTTCTTCATACACTTGGTTCACTTGAGCCTATTATAATGGGAAGACCGGTCACGATACGAGAACATAAGATTAGAATGGGTTCGTGGCGTGCGGGTCATACAACTCCACTACCCTTAATAGAAATTTCATCATCAAAATTTTCACTTATGGATCTTACAACTCCCCCACCCTCAAAATAAATTCCATCCCCAAAATTTAGATGTACTTT
>JAMYWD010000616.1:0-18097 GCA_028583415.1 Protea cynaroides | reverse complement strand
TGGAAAGAGGAATAGAGTGAGATCAGGAAATCCTCAGAAGGAGAATGGGAGTGCAGATCTAAGAATAGAAGGAAAATATTGGAGCTGGGACAATTTAGTTTGGAAATAAAAAAAATAGAAAAAAATCAAAGGGATGGAGAGACTGACTAAAGAGAGAAAGGAAAGGAGTGATGGCCGACAAGAAGATTCAGAAAAAAAATAAGGAAAAAAACTGAATGGAAAGAAATTGGACTAAGAGAAGATATGGACAGATCTGGGTGGACTCTAAAAAATAAAAAAAACCAGACGGTAAGAAGCAGGAAAGAAGTGGAGAAGAAAAATCGGGGAAAAAAAATAGAAACTCGAGAGGAGACGAGAGATTGAGAGAGTCTAAGATAAGGGGAGATTGAAAGAGAGTTGAGAGAACTCAGAGAACTGCGGAATAACAGAGAGAGAGAGCAGAGATTCAAAGAGAGAGAAGCGGAGATGATACGTGAAATTAATTTGCACATTCTTGATCATATTTAGTTTAATTTTGTAATTTTTCTTGGTCATTTAGTTTAATTTAATTAATGTTTTAAGTATTTTATTAATTTATTTAATTCTTAGTTAGTTTTGGTTATTTGGTAGGTTTTTGAATTGGATAAAGACTAAATAAGAGGTGTCAAGACAGCTCAAAGCTTGGTGTTACATTCCTAAATGATTGGAAGATAATTGATCAAAATCTGCCTTAAAATCAGTATTCTCCAACAAATTGGGTAAGTTGCAAGATTGTAAAAGACTAATTTTATGGGACTGTAAGCTTATAAATTAAGAAGAAGGAGAAAAGAAAAATACAGAGAGCAAGAGGAGCTGTTCATAGAAGGGGCTACAAGGCACATTGGAGGTGGAGAGTTCGAGAGGGATAGAGCTAGAAGGCTAAAGAGAAATCCTGGATTCAAGCTTCATCTATTCCCATTACGAGTTCTTCCATTTTCTCTGTGATCCCTTTGTTTATGTTTTAGAATTGTCAATGATGAATTGCTAGATTTCTTATTCTAGGATTAGGATGGATTCATTGAAATTGTATTGATTAAATCCTTAACTTTTGAATGATTATGTTTTATGCAATCTGATATTTTTTTTACATGTGATTAATTGATCACTAATTGCATATCTCAAGGTATCAATTGAGGGGGCGAAAGCAGAAGATTGATATTAGTTCATAAAATATCAGTCATTGGTTGAGTATTTTGTTAGAAATAAGGGCTCACCATTGTGATCTTTGTTTTAATTCTAATGAACGTAATGAGTTTGTATTAGAATCCTGCAAACACGAAAGTAGATGAAGGATTAATACGGGCATAATTTGTTATTCTTGAAAGAGATAACAAAATATCTTAAGGAATTGATCGTTGCATCAACATAAATTTTTTTATTTTAATATTAATTGAGGAAGTAATGGTGTGATGAACCGCTAACAAACCAACGGTTCAACCAGATCCTAATAGGCTATCCCCGCATTATCCAAACTTTCACACATCCATAATCATAATCGTAGTAAATACACAATAGCGAAAATTTATAATAAAATGAACCGAAAGAACTAAGATGATATCATTAATTTAATAGCAAATTATTCTGTTTTCAACTCGAGACATAAATATTTAAATACCAAATACATGTCTTTATAAATCCAATGAAAGAAACCTATAAAAATATCTAATCAAATACACACGAGTTGCACTCGCAAGAGGAGTCGCGTGTATCATCTTCAGCTCCAACGCCCCATTGCTGCTATATTCCCGCACGCAGACGCTGCTCATATAATCTTCAACCGTGTAACCCGCATCATCAACTAAAAATATTCGACGCCGAGGGGTGAGCACACAACACGGCCGCTGAGTAGCCAAAACAATGCAACAATACATATGCATGCACAAAATCAATTTATATCTTTGGTCCGGTTTAAAGTTTGCAATATGCAATAGAAAGGTTGAGGTAGCCAAAGGTCGCGCTTTATTGACTCCGCCTCTATACACGAGTGTGTGACGCTACCCGAAGATCACGCTTATCGCCAACTCACATGCACCCAATCATGAACATTATATAACAAAGGTTACTCGCATCAAGCACATCAACCACACACATACAAGCACATGCCTATTCCTATCATCATCATCATCATCATGTTATAAAACAATAAAGTAAATATGCATGAACAAGTAATAGAAATATTGGATGGCATGCTGTATGCACATTACAAACATATTCGCATAGAATCAAGCATGGCATTGGACTCAAAAAATAGAAAACAGTTTATTATTAACCAATTTAGTTTGGAGTTAAGGTTCTCACCTTAGCTTGCTAAAAAGATACTTTTCCAAGCTTTAAAATCACCTTTATACTGTTATTATATTGCTAGAAGACCTAACAAAGTCGATAGAATTTAATTAGAATTAATTCGGAATTTAAAAACCATTCTGATTAACCGAGGGTCGATGCTAGGTCGATGCTAGGGTCGATGGGTCTATCGACCCTCCCCCCCTTCTCTGGACTTCCCGAACGCCGAGGGTCGATGGTCATAAACACCTAGGGTCGGATGGCCTATCGACCCCGGGTGCGACCCCTCGTGCACTCTCGGTCCAATTCCCACTTTTAAATCCATTCTTCGTGTTTGGGGTCCTATGGCTTGCTTCCTACATTCATTCAACATTCATTCCATGGTCTAGAACCATGTATAATCCATCTAAATAGTTTTCATGCATCCTCCTATGGTTTTCCATGAAAACCCAACCATAGCTTAATGGTTTGGGTTTCTCCGAGATCACATTCTTATTAATTACTACCCTAAGGTCCGTAGAAACTCATAGAATTAGTATCCATACCCGAGAAGGTTAATCTTTCTCCCGAAACTCTTCTTTTTGGCTTAATTTCTCTTCCTTCCCTTTCTTCTTCCTCTCCCCCTTCTCCTCTCTTTCTCTCAATTCGATTAGGGCTGCGAAAGGAGTGAAAGTGGCTTAGGGACGCCCTTTAAATAGACTAGGAACATCCTAAATAAGTCCCATTGAGATTTGGAAAGAATCCCAATCAAAAAAATATAGAAATTTCCTAATTTCTATATTCGGCGTAAAACCGAGGGTCGATGGGAGGGTCGATGATCCCGCCGACCCTAGGGTCTTAAGCCGTCCGACCCTCCCTTCAAAACCGAGGGTCCGACTTTTCTTTTGGGGAGGTCCGACCCCGCTTAGCCGGGTGTGCGACCCTCCCCTAATTTTAAATGTTTTTGGGTCGATTTTATACCCGGGATCTCGACCTCCTTCACGCCCTTGGTCCATTTGACTCGACCATAATGGGTAAACCTGGTTCAAGGTGGTAAGACCGGGTTAGATTGACACGGGTCTTAAAACTCCCCCAACTTATAAAAAATTTCGTCCTCGAAATTGTACGTACCTTCCGAATCAAATAAGTGTGGGTATTGTCTCCAGATAGCATTTTCTTCTTCCCATGTAATTTCTTCCATGTCTCTACTTTTCCATATGACCTTAACATAGTAGATATCTCTCGCTGCGTAGACGCTGAACCTTTCGGCTGGTGATTTCTCGTTGGTGTTACTCAAATGTCAAATCATCGATCAATTCCGCAAATCTACTCGCCAAGACATGCGTTGGGTCTTTGACATACTTCTTCAATAGGGAAATGTGAAATACGCCATGCACACTTGACATAGATGGTGGTAGTGCTAACTGATAAGCCACTTTTCCACGCCTAGCTAGAATTTCATATGGTCCGACATATCTTGGACTTAGTTTTCCTTTCTGTCCGAACCTCTTCAATCCTCGCATAGGCGATACCTTCGTAAATACTTTATCACCTACGGCGAACTCTAGATCCCTTCGCCGAGTATCCGCGATATTGCTTCCGACGGCCCCGAGCTGTTCTTACTCTTTCCTTGATGATGTCGACCACTCGACAAGTCTCTTCAACAAATTCCGGTCCAACAATACCACGCTCTCCAACTTCATTCCAAAAACAAGGGAGTTCGACACTTCCCGCCATACAAGGCTTCATAAGGTGACATCCGTATAGTAGCCCGATAGCCGTTATTGTAAGCGAACCCGATCAATGGTAACTTTTCGCCCCATGATCCTTTGAAATCAATCACACATGCTCGTAGCATATCTTCTAGAACTGGATTGTAAGCTCGACCGCCCATCTGTCTGCGGGGTGGAATGCAAGACTAAACTTCAATGTCGTACCCATAGCCTTTTGCAGCCCTTCCCAAAATTTGGAAGTAAATCGTGGATCTCTATCTGGACACAATGCTTTCTCGAACACCATGTAACCGAACAATATTATCCACATACAGCCTTGCTAACCTTTCTAGTGTATATTGGGGTCGGATCGGTATGAAGCGAGCTGTTTTAGCCGACGGTCCACAATCACCCAAACCGCGCCAACTACTCGAGGAGTCAATGGTAGTCCCGTGACGAGTCCATAGTGATGCAGCCCCATTTCCATGCCGGTTCCGTAATGGCCGTAATAGTCCCCCGCGGGTCTTTGTCGCTCAGCTTTTACTTTCCGACAATTTAGGCATTGAGACACGAACTTAGCTACATCCGCTTTCATTCCCTCCACCAATATAATTTCTTCAGATCATGATACATTTTTGTACTTCCAGATGTATCGAATAGATGGTGGTATGGGCTTCTTTCATCGGCCGGTGTCTAATGTCCATACTTTCTCGCTTCGGGTACACATATTCTCCCTTTATATTTCAGGACCTTCTCGCCATCCAAGGTGAACTCGGTGGTTGGTCCTACCTTTCTCAATATCTTCTTGTAATGTTCTCGCATAAGGATCTGATTTGATAACCGCCCTTCACTTCGCCCACTATATCCGGTATAATCTTCAATGCCGCGAACATATTCGAGAACCGATGAATAAACCCTTGGTTGGCCGATTCATCCGCTGTATCTATCACATACCGCCGCTGCCGTGATTGAACACCATTCCGCTGGTACACATTGCTGCAACCGTGCTAACTTCTCCTTGAGATTTTATCATTGCTTTTCCGCCAATGCATCCGCTACCACGCTCGCTTTTCCCGATGATACCGGATATCACAATCATAGTCTTTCAATAGTTCCAGCCATCTCCTTTGTCTCATATTCAACTCCTTCCGATTAAATAGATAAGTAAGACTTTTATGGTCCGACTTAATCCGAAATTTCTCCCCGTATAGGTAATGTCTCCATATCTTGACCGCATGTACCACCGCCGCTAGCTCCGCATCATGAGTGGGATAATTTTTCTCATGTACCTTTAACCGCCTCGAAGCATAAGCAATCACTTGCTCTCCTTGCATGAGCACACATCCTAATCCCAATCCCGATGCATCGCGTATAAAGTAAATGTCCGCCCCGGAACGGGAATGGTCAAAATCGGGCGGATATCAACTGGCCTTCAATGTCCGGAAGCTCTTCTCACATTTGTCGGCCCACACAAACTTCTCGCCTTTCTTAGTCAAGCCGGTGAGAGGTACGGCAATCCGAGAATAGTCTTCTACGAACTCCGATAATAACCAGCTAGACCCAAAAACTTCTAATTTCTGAAACGCCTTTTGGTGCTTCCCACTTCACAATAGCCTCGATTTTGCCGGGGTCCACTTTGATTCCTTCTCGCGGATACCACGTGGCCTAGGAATGCGACTTCACTTAGCCAAAACTCACACTTAGAAAATTTGGCATATAGCTTCTCTTTCCTTAAACGCCGTAGGGCTGCGCTTAGGTTTTTGATATGGGTTTCCTTATCCTTGGAATATACCAATATGTCGCCAATAAATACTATAACCGACATATCCAACATATCGTGGAAAACTCGGCTCATAAGTTCCATGAACGCTGCCGGTGCATTAGTTAATCCGAATGACATAACCAAAAATTCATAATGTCCATATCCGGTCCCGAATGCGGCCTTCTGGAATATCACCTTCTTTAATCTTCACCGATGATAGCCCGATCGAAGATCGATCTTAGAAAATACTTTTTTCCTCCTTGTAACCGACGAACAAGTCATCGATCCCGGGTAGTGGATATCGATTCTTGATTGCCGCTTGTTCAACTCCCGATAGTCGATACACAATCGAACGCTACCATCCTTCTTTTCACGAACAGGCACCGGTGCCCCCCATGGAGATATACCGGGCCGAATATAACCCTTGTCCAGCAGCCTTGTAGTTGTACTTTTAATTCCTTCCGCCCAAGAGGAGCCATTCTATAAGGTGCTTTTGATACGGGTGCGGCTCCGTGTATCGGGTCCATTACAAACTCGTAGCACGGCCGGGTGGTAATCCGGGTAGTTCCTCCGAAAATACGCCGTGGTAATCCCGAACAACGCCAATGTCTTCCATTCGTGGTACTTCCTTGGCTAGGCCGACCACCGATACTAGATACCCGACCGCTCCCTTCTCAAGACACTTCTTAGCCTTTGATGCCGAAAAGTATGAGCTTGCGCCTCCGGGGAAGTTTGGTTCCCGAGAAACCGAATTCTGCCCCTTCTTTGTCTTTGAATGTTAGCTTCTTTTTCGGCGCATAACAAATTTGCGGAATGCCGAGCTAACCAGTCCATTCCCAAGATGACATCAAAGTCTCGCCATCTCAAGTTGTATCAAGGTTGCATCTAAGGTCTGCTCTCCAATGAGAACCGGACATGGTCCATAACCCTTTTCTAGTTCCACTTCTAACCCCATCGGTGACCGTACAAGTAATTTGTAGTCCAATGTTTTGATGGGTAATTTTGTCTTCTTTCCAAATGACACGGATATAAATGAATGAGTAGCTCCGAATCGAAGAGTACTCGCGGGTACGCCATTTATAGGTACAATACCCGTGATTTATCTTTACTTAGTCTACATGCCATTCAATGTAATTATAACTTTAAAAGTTTCAGCCATACCCGTGACCACATCGGGTGATGCGGCCGCATCCTCGGATGTAACAAAGATATACCCGTCCCCCGATGTAACCGCTTCTTGGGCTTTGGGCACTCCCTTGCCATATGTCCGGTTGGTTGCGCTTAAAAACACTTCGTAACTTCGGAATTTGACTTTGACCGAGGTTGCACCGCTGAAGTGGTCTTGGGTGCAGAGTAAAGTTCCGAGGACGGAAAGGCTTATACGCCCCGGCATTTCCTCCGCTGTAGGAGTTTCCGGCCGATCTCTTGATGCCTCTGCCCCGGCCCGGGATAACCCTCCTTCCGGCCCGATCCAATCACTCGAGCAACCTGGACGGCTTCATTATATATTGTCTTTTCTAATCCCGAAACATGTTCCCCGATGCTTCCTCTCGACCCCGTGACAAACCTACGGGTTTTAGTTTCTTCTTCTTGCATACTCAGCAGGTGCGAAGAAAAACAGCTCTTCATAACGCCGTTGGTACGCATCCACCGACATCCGCCCCCGATAAAGACTCAGAACTCCTTCTCCATCGAACCCAAGCTTCGTGGAAAATATTTCTCAAAGAAAGCTTCTTTATATATAGCCCAAGTCAAGAGGGGCGTGCTTAGTCAATAGATAGGCCCCGGTCGATTTCCACCAATGATGTGCGCGCCTTTGAGCATGAAGGTGGCACACAATACTTTCTCCTCTTCGCAATAGTCATCATAAGAAAATTTCTTTCCATCTCGCCTATCCAAAGGTGCTGGCCATAATGGATCGACGGCTTGCCATTAAATTCCCCGGGCTTCATCTTTCAAAAACCTCTCGACCGGCCGAGAGTGATCCATCCGGTTTTGGATATGCCCCAAACATATGGGGTGGATAACGATAATTAGCCCCGGCCGCCCCGGACCTGCACCGGAATCGGTGCAGCCGGTTGCTGAGGTGTCCGAGGGAGCCGGGTGGTTACCCACCGGTGCTGCACCGGCTTGCCCCGTGTGCATGGGTGCAGCCCGAGTGGCTTGAAACATTATTCCCATGGCAACCTCGCATCCGAGCCTGCGCGCGTGCTGCATCTGCTGCAGCCGCCGTGCGCGGGGTCATCACCACCGCTGCTAGCTCGTGGTGGAGGTGGCAAGTTTGTAGGGTTTACCGGTCCGGATTTTCCGGTACATGGTTATTCTCTTGACTAGTCTCCTCCACGGGTGGTGGTGGTGGGACCGTGTTTCGGGTCCGTCGGGTCACTCTACGCCCGCACATATTTCCTTCCGAGATGGGTGGTGCCTGAAAATCATCAAAATCAGTGAGAAATCATTTATACTTCATGTAGGCACGCTAACCGATATAAAAATTCAAAATCCTCAATTCATTCTCAAAAAAATACTGCCTTTTCTATGTAGGGTCGATGGTGAGGGTCGATGGTATGTCCGACCCTTGGTATCCGACCCCGGGAATGACCCGCTCTTCCCGAGAGCCGAGGGTCGATGCGAGGGTCGATGGGTATCCGACCCCCGCCCCGACCCCCGATTTTCTGCCGATTCCCGAGAGCCGAGGGTCGATTGGAGGGTCGATCCGAGGGTCGATGGTGCCGCCGAATTGTCCGACTCTGACCAAAAATCAGATTTTTAAGATCCGATTTTGGGTCATTTCTCACTATTCCTCCTCCGCTTCGACTCGCTCTACTCTCTCCGAGCTGCTACAAAGCCCACTCTACTATTTTTGGTCGGTTTAACTCCGGGTTTCGACGCCCACGCCATCCCTACAGTATGTCTTCCCGGCTTTTACCTGCTTTTAGGTTTTCTTTTCTAGGTTTTTGCCCGCTTAACTCCTATTTTTCAAATTAAACTTTTTCCAACCGTAAAAATTCGATTTTTGTTGGGGGCTTTTATTATTGGTGTCTCGAGGAACGAAAGCCCTCAAAAATTTTGAGTTTCATCGGCTGGTCATCGAGAAACTTGAAATTTTCTCTTTTGCCCTAATTTGTCGACATTTTTGATTTTTCTTGAATTTCTTCAAATTGGACATCGTCGCTAAAATTTCCTACCGCATGTGGGTTGTAGGATATGTTTTAACCTACGTAAGTTCTTATGCCCACTTGTATGGCGAGAAATGGGGCTTTATGGTCAACTTACGCCGTTATTAAATCAAATTTTGGATTTTTATCCTATTAACTCCTTGCTTCCTTCCTCTTCTTATTTTGCACATACTATGGCCCGTACTAAAGTACCCATGGTGCGTGATCCACTTCGCCCGCTCGAACGAAGCCGAGGCACAAGCATGCCGACTATGCCCGTAAGAAGGTCAAGGGGGTCGCATGGTGAACTTGGCCGAGCTAGCCTTGTTCAATGTAGAGGGAGCGCTTGGTGATATGGGGTGGCTCCCCGTCATCACATACGACGCGTGCACATGTCCGCACTTGGTACGCCGCCCTATTGTAATCTCCGGTGGTGGGGAATTACAACGACGCTGAGCACGGCCGAGTTGCGCATCACCGCTATGTCAAGGGGGTGCACATTTCTTTTGATTATCGGCAACCGGCCGACCTGTTGGGCATTCCCTATGATGGCCCTATGGTGTACCGTGCGCCGGAGAGCCACGCTTGTTGAGATGGAGATGAGGGCGTAGATCGACAACCGCCTGCCCGGCCCCGATAGATGGCGTATGAGAGCTTGCTACTTGGGCCCAGCTCCACGGGTCTTCCGCAAGATTATCCAAAGATAATCTGATCCCGCAGAGTGGGCACTATGAGAGGGTGTCTCAACTGACCCAGCCTTGATCTACAAAGATCTGCACTCTCGCCGCCCGGCCCGCCTTCCTTACATCATTATGCCCGCGACGATGATTAGTGCCACATTGTCCGGCCATAGGGGTAATCTACCCTATGGACGCATGATTACAAGTGTTACCGAACTGCCCGGGGGGGGATCCCGTAGATGAGAAAATCCAAGAGAAGACCTTCTCGCCGCCTAGATTGGGAGGCTATCTCGCAAGATGGGGCCCGCGAGATGCCGAGGTTAGCGACGAGGAGAGGAACGCGATGGTGCGCCCTCACACTCGGGTCGAGATGGCCGATGCCGAGGCCGCCGCTGCCGCCGCTAGAGCTCGTGGGGATCCGGCCGACGATGACGATCGCATGTATATGGATGCCGACGCGATACCCCCGCCATCACCCACACATGCGCGGCCGGAGTTGGTACATCTTCGCGCGGCGGCTCCCGCACCCGAGGCCGGTCCTTCCCATGCGGCTGGTCCTTCGCAGTCCACCTTCCGACATGATGGAGATACTGCGTGAGATCGTGGATGCTCAGCGCAGACCTGATTTGAGGATGGATGAGCCGTTGGCTGCTCAAAGACGCATCGACGCGCGGATGGGAGAGCTCCTAGAGGTGCAAATGCGGCGACCGATCGAGGATAGCCGGCCTCACGCCCTAGCCTCCGGCACGACCCGCACTCCGTGATAGCCCGGTTGACTAGAGTCTATGCCGAGGACTACGACAGAGACCGTGAGGCACCGCCTCCTCCTTCGCCCCCAAATTCCCCGAGTGTACTTTTATTTTTCCTTGTACTACGCAGTAACCGCCCGGGTTGTGGACTGTACTCGCTTTTAGCGATGTATATACGTTTTTTTACTCTCACTCATTGTATGTAACTTGTTTTCCCTTTAATAGATGCATTATTCTCTTTTTAATTTGGTTTCAATCATCACTTGTGCTTACAAAGGTGTTTGTATTAAAGCTTTTAATTTATCCTATCTCGCTCACAATGGTCTTGAATGTGTGTCGGCCCGGGCAAGGCCCGAGACGCCTCGATACCAAGTTGTCACACCCCAATTTTGGTCTAACTCGTAATGGTGCGATGAACCGCTAACAAACCAACGGCTCAACCAGATCTCTAATAGGCTATCCCCGCGTTATCCAAACTTTCACACATCCATAATCATAATCGTAGTAATACACACAATAGCGGAAAATCTTATAATAAAATGAACCGAGAAACTAAGATGATATCAATAATTTAATAGCAAATTATTCTGTTTTCAACCGAGAGACATAAATATTTAAATACCAAATACAAGTCTTTATAAATCCAATGAAAGAAACCTATAAAAATATCTAATCAAATACACACGAGTTGCACCCGCAAGAGGAGTCGCGTGTATCATCTTCACCCAACGCCCCATTGCTGCTATATTCCCGTACGCAGACGCGCTCATATAATCTTCAACCGTGTAACCCGCATCATCAACTAAAAAATATTCGACGCCGAGGGGTGAGCACACAACACGGCCCGATGAGTAGCCAAAACAATGCAACAATACATATGCATGCAAAAAGTCAATTTATATCTTTGGTCCGGTTTGAAAGTTTGCAATATGCTATAGAAAGGTCGAGGTAGCCAAAGGTCGCGCTTATTGACTCCGCCTCTATACACGAGTGTGTGACGCTACCCGAAGATCACGCTTATCGCCAACTCACATGCACCCAACCATGAACAATATATAACAAAGGTTACGCTTTATTGCTATATAGTGCCATACCAACACGTAAGCCCCCGTTGGCGAGGGCCGTAAACCGGGCTCGCAACTAACCAATCCTAATGCCAAACAAGGTATCCAAGGCCCCACCCCAAAGATCCCCCGTAATGTCCATAGAGATAGAGCTAAGGCCCCCCGGTAGAGTCGAGACTACAAGGACCGAGACCACCTCCCCGATACTCTACGACATAATAGTCCGCTAAAGTAATGGCGATACGACGATGCCAATGCACAAGACTTGAGTTAGAGATAGAGCTAAAGTGCCGAGACCCGCCAAAGGTTAACGCTTATTGACGCCCATCACACCCCTATGCACATTACAAACATATTCGCATAGAATCAAGCATAGCATAGGACTCAAGAAATAGAAAACAGCTTATTATTAACCAATTTAGTTTGGAGTTAAGGTTCCTCACCTTAGCTTGCTAAAAGATACTTTTCCAAGCTTTAAAATCACCTTTATACTGTTATTATATTGCTAGAAGACCTAACAAAGTCGATAGAATTTAATTAGAATTAATTCAGAATTTAAAAACCATTCTCTCTAACCGAGGGTCGATGCTAGGGTCGATGCTAGGGTCGATGGGCCTATCGACCCCCCCCTTTTCTCGGGACTTCCCGAATGCCGAGGGTCGATGGTCATAAACACCTAGGGTCGGATGGCCCATCGACCCTCGGGTGCGACCCCCGGTGCACTCCGGTCCAATTCCCACTTTTAAATCCATTCTTCGTGTTTGGGGTCCTATGGCTTGCTTCCTACATTCATTCAACATTCATTCCATGGTCTAGAACCATGTATAATCCATCTAAATAGTTTTCATGCATCCTCCTATGGTTTTCCATGAAAACCTAACCATAGCTGAATGGTTTGGGTTTCTCCGAGATCACATTCTTATTTAATTACTACCCTAAGGTCCGTAGAAACTCATAGAATTAGTATCCATACCCGAGAAGGTTAATCTTTCTCCTCGAAACTCTTCTCTTTTGCTTAATTTCTCTTCCTTCCCTTCCTTCTTCCTTTCCTTCTTCCTCCCCTCTCTCTCTCTCAATCCGATTAGGGCTGCGAAAGGAGTGAAAGTGGCTTAGGGACGCCCTTAAATAGACTAGGAACATCCTAAATAAGTCCCATTGAGATTTGGAAAGAATCCCAACCGAAAAAATATAGAAATTTCCTAATTTCTATATTCGCAAAAACCGAGGGTCGATGGGAGGGTCGATGATCCCGCCGACCCTAGGGTCTTAAGCCGTCCGACCCTCCCTTCAAAACCGAGGGTCCGACTTCCGCTTTGGGAGGTCCGACCCCGCTTTAGCTGGGTGTGCGACCCTCCCCTAATTTTAAATGTTTTTGGGTCGATTTTATACCCGGGATCTCGATCTCCTTCACGCCCTTGGTCCATTTGACTCGACCATGATGGGTAAACCCGGTTCAAGGTGGTAAGACCGGGTTAGATTGACACGGGTCTTATTTCGTAATCCTCTAGGTAGCCAACCAAGGCAGCCAAATAGGGTGGGTCCAACGGACCAGACCAAACCATCGGGAGCCGACTATTGAAAAATTAAGCCAATGAAATTCCTAGAAGAATTGAGAGGGGAAACCAACGTCGAACGCAACAACCACATCGGCAACCTAGAAATTCAATGGCCAATTGGCTAAGCAAGCTCAAGAGGACAAGCAAGGAATTATCCTAGCAAAACAAAGATTAACTAAAGGAGCAAGAATGGTATACAGCCTTGGGGTAGAAGCAAACCTGGCTATAAGGCTTCTTTATATTACCCATCCCAAAAGAGTTAAAACTTCAACGCTTAAACATGACTAGAAACCCAACGAATCATGACTCCAAATAACAAGTTCATTCTTCTTATTTTCTCACAAAAACTTTTAGTTCGAGGGGTTAACCAAAGATGCATTTTTTTTCAAAAAATTACACCTAGCAGGTAAACAAGTATAAGAATTATCAATCGGAGACCAGGCTGAAGAAGAAGGAGGACTAGAGTGCGGCCGTAGAGAAGGAAAATAGAGAAGAAGAAGAAGAAGGAGGAGGAGAAGGCAATCGCCAGAGATCGCCCCGCAACTCCAAGTAAGTCCGCCTCCACCTTCCCCTTGTTGTTTTGCTTTTTATCTCCCACTCAATCTCTAGCACCCCACTATGCTAAACCTCCATCGAATTCATATACCACTATTAGACCTCACCCATGTTACCCTCCTTTTTCATTTCAACATTGAAATTGTGACTAATTGATAGCATATGATTTAATATAATTTGATTGCATTTTGATTAATTGATATGCAATTAGTTAAATTTGGATGATTGATTTTAGATCATGTGACAAATTTGATCCCAATGGATGCTTGATGGAGCTTTATAAATTAATCCCATCACATGTGAAAAAAATTAAATTAAAATTGACCCGATCATATGGAAATTTTGATGAAAACAATCATATGAATTTTGATGGAATTGAAATTGATCCGATTATGGCATTGTGGAAATTGATTGAAATTGATCCGATCGGAAAAATACGATGAAATTGATCTCGATTATGGTATCATGGAAATTGTGGAATTGATCGAATTATGGAAATTGATATTGATCGATCCTATATGCTTAAAATTATGATATAAATCAAATTGACCACTGATCTTTGAATTTACTGAGATTGGATTATGGCCATTGAACTAGAATTTAATGTGAATAAATCATGGCTTTTGATTTAGGATTTTTAATGTGCATGAAATCTAGACAATTGATGATTGAATTCAATGTAATTAAAAATATGACCATGTGATGTTGAATTTTTACCATGTGATCCCATATGCTTAAAAATTATGATATAAATCAAATTGGACCACTGATCTTTGGAATTTAATGAGATTGGATTATGGCCATTGATCTGGAATTTAATGTGAATAAATCATGCCTTTGATTTAGGATTTTAATGTGCATGAAATCTAGACAATTGATGATTGAATTCAATGTAAAAAAATATGACCATGTGATGTTGAATTCTTTACATGATTAAATCTTAATCAGCTGATCTTGAATTTGATGAGATTAAAATTCTAGCCACTGATCTAGAGTTTCTAATATGATTAATTTTGAGTCATTGAAAAGATTGATTTTTATTTGGATCATGAGAGAATATTAAATGTGAGTCATTGGATGTTTAATTTTGATTGGGATCTTATAATGAAATGAATCTAGCTACTGATCATGAGTGATATGAAATATAGACCATTAGATCTTTAATCATGAGCATCTTATTTGAACCGAATCACCTGATTATCTTGATGATTGATGTAAATGAATACGAACGGTTGGATTATGATTTGAATAATATGAACCGCTGGATCTTGATTATGGAGTGATTTAAAAAGAATTTGAATGGATAGATTATCATTTAGAGTGATATGGAAATATAGACCAATAGATCTTTAATCATGAGTATCTTATCTCGACCCCAACCACTGGATTGACATCATAAGTGATATAAATAAATCGGACCATCGGATTGTCTTGATAATGATGAAAATGAATATGAACCGCTGGATCTCGATTATGAATGATTTAGAGGAATTTGAATGGATAGATTATCATTTGAAGTGCTATGAACCGTTGGATCTTTTTATTGTGAGTGATTTTGGAGTGATCCGAACGATTGGATTACTATCTTAAGTGATTTGAACTGTGATTTCTTTTTTGAGTGATTTAATTGAATTTAAATGGTTGAATTGACTCTCGTGAATGTTTTAATTGAATCTCAACCATCGATCAAATATGGTCTTGGTCACATTGATGATGATCGGCTACATCGGGCCTAAGAAGTCGGTCAAATACGATCTTAGTCACATCGCTGATGAGTCGATGCTTGATCAATGCTCACATGCTTATTGTCATATTGATTCATAGTTCTTGCTAATTTGAGAGTGCCAGGCCTTTATTGCTAGTACATGAGATGAAATATTATTATTACTTGCCATATTTGAATAAAATTTATTGTTGGCAATAATTCTAATTTCTCGCAACACCCAGCGAAACTACCATGCCTATACATCTAGGAAGATATATTAGGTGTGGGGACGTGGATACATAGGCACCCCCATTCAATGGAAGAGGCCAGAATAGAAAAATGATAAATCTTAATCAAGAACCTTAAAACCAGCCCAACACATGCCAAATTAGGTTTTAGGTCAAGGGTAGCCCAGGACGATCCTCACCCTCCTTCAAATTTCATCTCCTTTACAGGATGGCGTAGAACTAGATAGGAGGAAGTGAATCGAACCATAGAGCATTTAAGTTTCACACTTTGATATTGAAAGAAGAACATGAATGAATTGAATTTGCATTCGAACTATGTGGATCTTGATTCTAAGACGGCACCCTAAGATACGTAGACAACTTGGTGAGATTTTCAAACACAAAAATACACCAAGATCGAAAAAAATATACACATCAATAAATTGAATCCGTAGTCCTAACTACTGGATCCTAATTTTAGACAAAACCTCAAGATACGAAGGCAGTTTGGTGAGACACCCAAACACGGTTCTCACATTTCCAATCTATATAGATTAATAAATTCTAGCCTTCCTAGACCATGGTAGAGTACACTGAGTGGTTTTTAGATCGGCAAATTTTTATATCTCTAGACCAAGGTAGAGTACACCCGAGTGGTTTTTAGGATAATAAACTCTATAGGCTTCCTTAGACCAAGGAAAAGTACAACCGAGTCGGTTTTAGGTCAGCAAATTTTAGTATCCCTAGACCAAGGTAGAGTACACTGAGTGGATTTAGGATAATAAATTCTAGCCTTCCTAGACTAAAGAAGAGTACACTCGAATGGTTTAGGATAATAAATTCTAGGGCTTCCTTAGACCAAGGTAGAGTACACCCGAGTGATTTAGGTCAACAAATTTTAGTATCCCCAGACTAAGGTAGAGTACACCCGAGCAAATTTTAGGATAATAAATTATAGGCTTTTTAGATCAATATATAGTGGTCTTAGAATATTATCCATTACAAAGCAATTTTCCTCAGATCAAGGTGAGTACACTAAAGTAGTCTTAGGTTAACAAATCTTAGTCTTCCTGATGGATTCATAATTTTTTATATTTATTTTCTTTATATTTAGTCAATTTAACATTTTATATGTCTTATGGTACTCATTTTTGATGATTCCTATATATAAGACATTGTGAAAAGTATTGGTGATTTATGTTTAAATGAAAAATGTGGATATTTTAATAATAATGATCTTCTGAATTTCATGCAGATTTTTAATGTGGAAAGAATTTATAAATCAAACGTGATCCAAAACTGGGATCCGGAAAGCCAATTTGAATTGAAACGAGAGAAGGAAGATTACCACACATAGAAGATTTACTATTGAAAGAATTTGATTGATTGTCGAAATCTTGAGGAGAATATATACTCTATAGAATATTACAAAGATTCAAAATCTAGAGGTGGCATTTGGTTAATGATGGAATGATTCTCTATCTAATCTAGACAAGAGGATTTGGTTTAATCTTTTATTCATGTAATAAGGTTGCCAATTCTAGACACATACCCGCTTTAATCTTTTTCTACTCCGCTATTTAAACAATGTAAAGGCTACGTGAATAGAGCATCTAAGAATTATTGAGAAGATAGTTTTATTTCTTTGTCTTTCTTTTCTATCACTTGCCCTAGCTAAGTTCTTTAGTCAAATAATCTCAAGGAATTTAATTCGTTAGAAAAATGGGGAGATTTATTCTTAATTTAAATTATTCTTCTATTCAAATATCCTGGTTTATCAAGCTAATGACTCGGAGGATTCAGTTTATTAAGAGGTTTATTAATTGATTGAGTTATGTGGTTTATTGCTAACCCGAATCCATAATCCGTAATTATTATGGAGTTCAAGAAAAGTAGCAATTAAGCACAAAAATTATGATCCAAGTTTTGTTACTTGCTTAAAGGAAACATAAAAGGAATTAAATAATCCGACACACTTGTTAGATTGTTGTTCATCTTTAACTCCCCTCCAAGAGTGTAATGCTATCAAGAAATTCATGAGGATTGCTTAATACCACTGGGTTTATTGATAAGAATTAAATTGTGTGCCGGGGCTCAAATTCAATGAAATTAGGGAAGGTAAAGATTGTCTAGCTTTTTGATAATCCCCCCGGTTAAATATTTGAATAGAGAATAATATATATGAGGTCAGTGATCAATTTGCAGCCGGGAGTAAATTTTCTCTTGAATCGACATCATCTTTCATGGAATTTTGTTATTTAATTTTCTCTTGTCAATTAAATTGCAGTAAGAACCCCCTTTTTTCTTTAAAGGTAGACACAATTTGATTAGAATTTAGTCTCCCAGGTGGACCGACCTTTACTTATCATTACTATCTGCTATAGGTAGAGTAATTTATTTTTCTCAATTGCGCTCACACGCATCAAAAAATTTGCTTGCCATTCGGGGACTAGTTTTAATCAAATTGTGAATTTTTTCATTTATTTAATTTTAGTCACTTCCTTGTGTTCTTACTCTTGTGTGAAATTTTTTTTTGTTTTTTTTTTTTGTTTCAAAAAGTCCATATAGTTTTTTCAATGTGTATTGCTTGCGCATGAAATCTTGGATGATTAAGGGGCGCTTACAAGAAGCTTATTAAAGAACATTAAAAAA
>JAMYWD010000615.1:0-25000 GCA_028583415.1 Protea cynaroides | reverse complement strand
CTAATCTTATCTTCTTCATAAACTATTCTAGGCTCCTAAATAAATCATGGAGAATATATTTATACCTTAAGTTTGCTGAGATTCAGATCTTCCTCTGAATTTTCCTCCTCTTTAGCCTTCCTCTTCAATTCTCCTTCTCTTCTCCTTCTCTTCCTTCTCTTCTCTTTCTCTCTCTTTCAATTAGGGTTCAAAAGGAGTGAAAGAGGCTTAGGGATGTCCTATTTATTGAGGAAAAATCCTCATAATAAGTGTAAGACCCGTATCGAACTAATCGGTCTTACCACCTTGTACCAGGTCTACCCATCATGGTCGAGCCAAATGGACCAAGTGCGTGAAGGAAATGGCGAAACCAGGTACTAAACTGACCCAAAAAAATAGTGAATGGGAGGGCAGGGTCGCATACCTAGGTAGGCAGGGTCGACCCCCCCTCA
Organism: Protea cynaroides; assembly: GCA_028583415.1. Taxonomy (NCBI): domain Eukaryota; kingdom Viridiplantae; phylum Streptophyta; class Magnoliopsida; order Proteales; family Proteaceae; genus Protea; species Protea cynaroides. The sequence continues at coordinate 24,569 of JAMYWD010000615.1, read as the reverse complement.
CATAGAAGTCAGACCCCTGATTTTTCACTGGGGGTCAGACAACTTAGGAACTGAGGGTCGACAGGATCTCCAACCCCCCTCATCGACCCCCTGTTTGTCGACAGAAACCGTAAATAGGAAACTTTCCAAATTTTAATGGATTCCTTCCTAATCTCAATGAGACTTATTTTTAGAGATTCTACTCTATAAATAGGACGTCCCTAAGCCTCTTTCACTCCTTTTGAAACCCTAATTGAGAGTGAGAGAAAGAAAAGAGAAGAAGAAGAGAAGGAAAGTTGGAGAAGAGGACCGAATTGAAAAATTCAGAGAAATCTCTGAATCTCATCAAATCTAAGGTATGGACAAGCTTTCTATTTGATAATCTAAGACCTTATAATAGTTTATGAAGAGAGTATGGTCTAAGAGAAACCCAAATCATACAACCATGGGAAGATTTCGATGAAATCTATGGAGAAATCATGGTAGACAAGGTAAGGAAGAAACCTAGTGTTCTAAGCCATAGAACAAGCCTAGAATGGATTGTGGAAGTAAGCCATAGGACCCAAACGTAAAGGAATGGACTGTAGAATAAAAATCTCGACTCAACCCACGGGGGGTCGCACATGGGGTCGATTGGGAATCGACCTTACCAGACCACAGGATCAACCCCCAGTATTCGGAAGTCCGAATAGGGGTGGTCGCACCCGGGTGGTCGATGGAACATCCGACCCCGGCATCGACCCTACCCCGGGGGTCGATGTAGACCGCTACCCTACCTACGACCCACCCCTCGCGACCCGTGCTTAAAAACAAGCCTAATGATGCCGGAATGACTTCTAACCAAAATCTATTGACTTGTTAGGTTTTTCTATTGATATAAAAGTGGTTTTAAAGCTTGAAAGAGGATCAACTCAAGCAAAGGTGAGGGAACAAGACCTAAACTAATTGGCTAATAATAAACTATTTTTATTTCTTGAGTCCAATGCCATGACTGATTCTATGCGTGTATGCTTGTATGTGCATTCAATATGTCATCCAATATTCTTGCTATTACTGTTCATGCATATTTAATTCTGTTTATTTATAACATGATGATGATGATGATGATGATGCTAGGAATAGGCATGCGAATGTATGTGTGTGGTTAGTGTACATGGTGCGGGTAGGGGATGGTGTCAACAGGTACAGCCATGCCGTTTTCATGGGGTGTATATTGTGCCATGGTTCTACTCAAGTCATGTCCACTGACATCGTCGTATCGCCATTACCTTAGCAGAACTATTACGTCGTAGGGTATCAGGGGAGGTGGTCTCGGACCTTGTAGTCTTCGACTCTGTCGGTGGGCCTTAGCTCTATCTCTATGGATGTATTGAGGGATGCTGGGGTGAGGCCTTGGATACACTGTTTGACATTAGGATTGGTTAGTTGCAAGCCCAGTTTGCAAGCCCTCGCCAGCAGGGGCTTACGTGTTGGTATGGGCAACCGGTACAGCCATGCCATTTTCATGTGGTGTATATTGTCCATGGTGGGTGCATGTGGGACGACAGTGCCGATACTCATTGGGCGGATTCACACACTCGTGTATAGAGGTGAGGTGGCCACCGAACCTTTCTATAGCACATTGCAAACTTATAAACCAGACCACAGATATGAATTGAATGCATGCATATGTTTGTTGCATTGTTTTGTTTACTCACTGAGCTGTGATGTATGCTCACCCTTTCGATGTCGAATATTTTTAGTTGATGATGCAGGTACCACGGTGGAAGACTATATGAATGTTTCTGCATACGGGCACATCACTGCGATGGAAGCTGAAGACTTAGTGGAAATGCATGACTCTTCATGCGAGTGCAACACATGCATTTTCGATTAGATTTTGATTTAAATTATTAAGAAAATGTAATTGATATTTTATTTACTTATGTCTCAGTTGATATAACATAATTTGATTTATTTATGATTATCACAGCTAGATTTCTCAGTTCATTTATTATTAAGACTTCCGTTATTGTGTATTTATTCTGATTATGGTTATGGATGTGTATGGTTTTATTTTCAATGGACATAGCCTATTAGAGATCCTGGTTGAACCGTGGTTTATTAGCGGTTCATCACACCATTCTAAATGATGCAGAATTGGGGTGTGACAACTTGGTATCAGAGCTTTCAGGCCCTGTCTGTGAAACCAATATACTTCCACAAAAATTCATAAACTGAGATAGGATAAAATTTAGAAGTTGTAATAATAACACACCATAAGCATCTGTGTTTTTTGAGACAAAATTAAAAGAGAATAATGCATCTATTAAATGAGAAATAAATTTATATACACCCAAAAGAAGAACAAACATATATATACATGACTAAAGCAGAGTACAGTCCATAACCCGGACAGTTACTCTGAAGTACAAAAAGAAAGACAAAAGAGAATACATCATGGAGCTGGAGGTGCTGGAGGAGGAGGGGCCTCGCGATCTCTATCATAGTCCTCAGCATACACCCTAGTCAACCAGGCCACCTGAGTCTGGGTCACCTGGAGACTAGCTGCCAGCTCGGCCATCCGCTGATCCGATGCTCGCTGGGCCTCCTTAATCCCACGCAACAGCCCCATCATGTCATCCGAAGGTGCATACTGTGAGGACAAAGATGGAAATCTTTTGAAGTTGCCACCTAGATTTAGGTCTAGGACCTTAGAAATGTGAAATCTCACCCCAAGGTAAGACTTCGATTGACTCATGACCCTTAGATTGGAATTCTGGTCCATCAAAGATTGGGTAAGCGTCAGGTTATGATTATGGGAAGGGGTTAGGCACCCAAACCGCCCGATTGAAATCGGTCTCCTATACCTTTCCTATGCTAGACTCTATTTGTTAAGTCAAACCAAACCAAGTGGTTTGATATCATTGAACCGATTCTGTATCCATCAGATTGCCTACGTATTACAGAATTATTCTGAAAATCAGGTTCACTGTCACACCCCAATTCCGCACTGTTCAGAATGGTGTGATGAACTGCTAAATAATCAACGGTTCAACCAGGATCTCAAATAGGCTATCCCCGTTTTATCCAAACTTTCATCTATCTATAATCATAATCAGAGTAATACACAATAGCAGAAAATCTATAATAAAATGAACTGAGCAACTAAGATGATATCATTAATTTAATAGCAAATTATTCCACTCTGTAATCCATGCCGATCCGGGAGAGGGAAATGGAAAACGCGGATAGACGAGTCTTTCTTCTCCCTGAACATCGGGATCATTGGTTGAGAGTTCAGGGTGAGAACATGTTTACTTTGTTCTCAACTGAGACATAAATAATTAAGTACCAAATACAGGTCTTATAAATCCAATAAATAAACCTATAAAAATATCTAGTCAAATACACACGAGTTGCACTCGCAAGAGGAGTCGTGTGTATCATCTTCAGCTCCAGCTTCCATTGTTGCTACCGTTCCGTACGTAGAAGCATTCATATAGTCTTCAACTGTGTAACCTGCATCATCAACTAAAAATATTCGACGTCGAGGGGTGAGCACACAACACGGCTCAGTGAGTAGCCAAAACGATGCAACATTACATATGCATGCAAAAAGTCAATTTATATCTTTGGTCTGGTTTAAAGTTTGCAGTATGCTATAGAAAGGTTGAGGTAGCCAAAGGTCGCGTTTATTGACTCCGCCTCTATACACGAGTGTGTGACGTTACCCGAAGATCACGTTTATCGTCAACTCACATGCACCCAACCATGAACAATATATAACAAAGGTTACGTTTATTGCTATATAGTGCCATACCAACACGTAAGCCCCTGTTGGCGAGGGCTGCAAACTGGGCTCGCAACTAACCAATCCTAATGCCAAACAGTGTATCCAAGGCCTCACCCAAGCATCCCTCAGAATGTCCATAAAGATAGAGCTAAGGCCCCCCGATAGATTCAGAGACTACAAGGACCGAGACCACCTCCCCTGATACTCTACGACATAATAGTTCTGCTAAAGTAATGGCGATACGACGATGCCAATGCACAAGACTTGAGTTAGAGATAGAGCTAAAGTGCTAAGACCCGCCAAAGGTTAACGTTTATTGACGTTCTCATCACACCTCCCCTGATACTCGCTCGCATCAAGCACATCAACCACACACATATAAGCACATGCCTATTCCTATCATCATCATCATCATGTTATAAACAATAAAGTAAATATGCATGAACAAGTAATAGAAATATTGGATGGCATGCTGTATGCACATTACAAACATATTCGCATAGAATCAAACATAGCATAGGATTCAAGAAATAGAAAACAGTTTATTATTAACCAATTTAGTTTGGGGTTAAGGTTCCTCACCTTAGCTTGCTAATAGATATTTTCTAAGCTTTAGAATCACCTCTACAGTGTTATTATAATGCTAGCAAACCTAACAAAGTCGATAAAATTTAATTAGAATTAATTTCCAATTTAAAAACCATGTTTGTTAGCGAGGGTCGATCGGAGGGTCGATGCTCGGAATGCATAGGGTCGATGGGTCTATCGACCCCGTCCTCTGTCTCGAACTTCCCGAATCTTGAGGGTCGATGGTCAGGGTGCATAGGGTCAATGGCTCTATCGACCCTGTGTGCGACCCTCTGTGCAATCAGGTCCAATTTCCAGTTTTTAGTTCATTCTTCATGTTTGGGGTCCTATGGCTTGCTTCCACATTCCATTAAACATTCGTTCCATGGTCTGAAACCATGATTCATTCTCTTAGATGGCTTTTATGCATTATCCTAGGTTTTTCCATGACAACCTAACCATGGATGGATGGTTTGGGTTTCTCTGAAATCCTACACTCAACCATATCTAACCTAAGGTCTGTAGAACTCATGGAATTAGTATCCATACCTGAGAAGATACTTTTCTCTGGAAATTCTTCTCCTTTTTGCTAAGTCTTCTTCCTTGCCTCTTTTCTTCCTCTTTTCCTTCTTCTCTCCTTCTCTCAATTCAATTAGGGTTGTGAAAGGAGTGAAAGTGGCTTAGGGACGTCCTTTAAATAGAGTAGAAATGTCCTATAATAGTCCCATTGAGATTTGGAAAGAATCCCAATCGAAAATTAGGAAATTTCCTAATTTCAGACTCGACAGTGAGTGAGGGTCGAATAGAGGGTCGATGATCCCGTCGACCCTGTGGTCCTCTCTTGTCCGACCCTCCGTCCATTTTTCGAGGTCTCGAGTTTCTAATTTGAGAGGGTCGACCCTTTTAGCTGGGTATGCGACCCTTGCCCTATTTTAAGTGTTTTTGGGTCGATTTGATACCTGGGATCTCGCTCTCCTTCACGCCCTTGGTCCATTGAATCGACCATGATGGGTAAACCTGGTTCAAGGTGGTAAGACCGGGTTAGTTTGACACGGGTCTTACATTCACCATCGTAGTTCAGGTGTGATTAAAGTTTATGGCTGTGATTTATGCTTGTGCATGATTAAGTTTATTTGTTCAAGTTGAAATTTATGCTTGAATGGATGAGAAACCCTATGGGTTAGGATCAGGATAGTCCATGTAGACTGATAGATAGTCCTAGTGGATCTAAGGGTAACCCTATTTGGGTTGAAATATGGATAACCCATTCTGGGTTGGAATGTGGATAACCCTATGTGGGTCAAAATATGGATAAATATCCTAGTGGATATATAGATAGTCCAAGTGGACTAAGGTTTGGATCCAAATTTGGGTTTCTCCCAAATAGCCTACGTATCCTAGGGTTTACCCTAAGAATCAGAATCCACGTAGTTCGGAAGTAACCTGTTCTAGGTTAGAAAGTGAGAACATGTTCTAGGTTTGGGATTGAGAACCTATTCTAGGTTTAGGGTTTAGAACCTATTCTAGGTTTAGGATTTATCGAGGGGCAAAATCATCCAAAATTACCCTTTTCCTCATGAATTCTAATTTTGAAAGGTTTGGCAAAGTATTTTTCTTTCTTTATTAAGGTTTTTATTATTTCCATTATGCCCTTCCCAAGAATGTGGGTGCCTAAATGCACGTCCCCACACCTAATATGTTTGCTAAATGTACAGATATGACAGTTCGATTAGGGTGTTGCATAAATTAAATTATTGCCCAAAATAGAATATTCTATCTAAATATGACATATAAAACATTTATGGCAAGAAATTCACATTTAGTAATATTGTTTAAAATCTCTCAAATATGGCATGTATTGCAAATAAGGCAAGACCCTATATGGTATGATCATGTATGCTATCTTCTAAGCATGGTAATTTCTAATATGGCAATGAGCATTTAAACATGGCAATGAGCATTTAAACATGGCAATGAGCATCCAAATATGGCAATGAGCATCCAAATATGGCAATGAGCATCTAAATATGGCAAGATCTAATATGCATCTATATATCAATATGGTAAGTACCAATCATAGAATGCATATATGACATGAAATTTTTCAAAAAAAGAAAAGATTTTATATGCTATTTTCTAAGCATAGTAAGACTTAAAAAAAATTAAGATTTTGCTAAAATATGATAAAAATTTATCTATTATACCAAAAATAGCAATACATGGAATGTGGCAAACATGGTATGCACAATCCAAACAAAGCATATGAATGCTCCAAATATAGCCATTTATCCAAATATGACAGAATTCATTTAAACAATCATTGATGTTATAATGAATGAGACATCAATGAAACTTTTTTTGAAAAGTGCAAAATTATCAAAACAAACATATGTTCAATGTTCTTTGAAAAAATTGTAATTTTTATGAAAAAATTTGGGAAGATTAATGACTCAAAACTGTGAAAATTGTGACACAAGGTTCCAGATAATGGACAAAACTATGAACTGTATTCAGATTTGTCACATTTCACAAGAATGACCATAAGTAGGTCTTTCGAAACTCAAATCAAGATCAACTTTTTTTCATAAAAAGATGACTTAATATATTATATTTCATATGAAGAATTTGAATCCCAACAGAAAGCCAAAATAGGTCAAAGATATGCCCTAAGATTGAACATGTGCACTGGTCAAATCTGTTCCAGATTTTTGACCAGTTACACCATAAATTCCAAATAAAATTCTATTCTTAATGAAAATTAAATACAGACAAATGTCTATGTAGATAACTGTCTGATCTAAAATTTCATTAAGAAAAACAAGTTAAAACAGTATATTTTCTTTGTGAAAAATGACTCTTTTCAATCATACAAATCAGTACATCATGACAGATTTAAAATCAGAGCACTATGAACTTAAAAATTGATATCAATTCAAAAAAAAAATTAAAGAAATATGAAACTAGTGCCATTGTTTAGAAGACTTTTATGTCTAAAAAGTTCATGTTAAGTGGATTTTCTGATTATGGCCATAAGACCTTTGTCTAGAGACTTTCTGATGGAGGATTGCATTACATCCGAAAAAATAGCAATGTCAAAGATAAATTTCTTGGTATATTTCCCCAATTGCAAATGGAACAAAATTTTTAGGGTAGTCTTCTAACATATCAGAGAGACTCCCATAAAAGTTTGGGCTTCAAAATATTAGAAGAAATATAGATGATGTACATCCTAAATTTGAACCCTAAATCTAGAATTTTCAGATCAGAAAACCACTTTATGAAATTTACAAAAAACATCAAACATCATTGTATATCATTCAAAAATTCATCATTGAATAGCTTAGACAAATTATAATTCATGAAAAATATTAGACATAGGCATCCTAACATTAACAAGCATGTAATAGAGCATTCATGAATGAGATTTCATGGAAATTAGCTTTTTTCAAGCAAAATTGGTATTCGAGCATTATAATGACCTCTAAATTTGTTTTGAGTACTAACCTTGGGCTCAAATCGAGCGAAACAGTTGATGAAGGGTGATTGGAGGTTGTATCAACCCCCTTTGAATGTGAATCCTCCTTCTCCTCTCTTCTGCTTCTTTCTCTCTTCTCTTTTTCTCTTTTCTTCTTCTCTTTTCTTTCTTTTCTCTTTTCTCTCTCTTTCTTTCTCCCTCTCTCACATTTTCTCTCTCTTACTCATGTTTTTCTCTCCCTCACCCACGTTCTCCTCTCTATGGTCTGGAAAAAAAGACCCTCCTCTCTCTTCTCTTGCTTATTTATAATTTTTCTCTCCTTTTCTAGAAGATCCTTCTTTCCTTTCTTCTTTTTTCTAGAAAATCTTTTTTTCTTCATTTTTCTTCTTTCCTTTCTTCTTTTCCTTCCTTTTTCTCTTCTCCTTCTCCATTCCACACGTTCTCTATCTCTCCCTCTTCTAGAAAATCCTCTCCTCCTCTTTCCTTCTTCTCTCTTCCTTATTTTTCTTCTTTTTTCTAGAAAATCTTTTTTTTTTCCATTTTTTCTTCTTTCCTTTCTTTTCTTCCTTCCCATGTTTTTTCTTCTTCCTTTCTTTCCTTTTTCTCCTTCTTCTTCTAGAAAATCCCTTCTATCTTTGCTTTCTCTCCTTCCTTCTTCTAGAAAAATCCTTCTCTCTTTCCTTTCTTTCTTCTTTCCTTTTCTTCTTCCTTCTTTTCCTTCCTTTTTTCCTTTCTCCCTTTCTTTTCACGTTTTCTTTCTTAGAAAACATTTCCTTTTTTCTTTTTTTTTTCTTTTTCTTTTTCTCCTTTTTTCTTTTTTTCTTTCCCTTTTCTTTCCTTCCTTTTTTCTTTCTTTCTTTCTCCTCTCTCTCTTTCATGTTTTCTTTCTAGAAAACGTGAAGGGGAATCTTTTCCCCCTTTTTTTTCTTTTCTTTTTTTCTTTTATTTCTCTCTTTTTCATTTTTTCTTTCTCCCATTCTCTTTCCTATGGCCTCTCTTTTCTCTCTCTTTCCACGGCCTCACTTTCCTCTCTCTTTCCTAATACATATATATATATATATATAAACGTATTAATACATATAATATATCCATAAGATATGTATATCTATATATGTATACATATATATAAATGTATTAATACATATAATATATCCATAAGATATATATATATATATATATATATATATATATATATATATATATATATATATATATATATATATATATATATATATATATATATATATATATATATATATGTATTATATACAATAATATATTATACATTATACATATATAAAAGAAATGCATGCATATGGACCGACATAACTTGGTCCGGATTGGTCCGAGCTGGGCCGAGCTAAGTTGGACTAAGTTTGGATTAAGCTTGGTTTGGACTAAGGTTGACATTTCATAGCCCATTTATGTCATCCTTCCATATGGAATTTTCTGATAGCATCTGTTCCAAATTTTCTATGTTTACTTTGTTAAACAATAAAAATTAAGAATATTGGAGCTTGAATCATCTCATTTGGAAATGAAATGGCCAACTTATGAATTTTTTAAAGATTAAATAACCATTTCCATGTGTAATCTTGCATGGGACCCACTGATGACTTCTACCTGGAATTTTTTTACGTCCACTTTGAAGATGACTGAAAATAAGGAATATTGACATTTGAATCATCTGATTACGATATCAGATGACCAAGATATGTTGTCTTGAAGTTTGAATGATAATGCATGCATGATACGATAATTATGTAAATGCCCTTACATTTTCAAACTACGATAATAAGAAGGACCAGCTCCTGTAGCATGAGTAGGTGATGGAGGAGGTATGGCATCCACATCCATGTACAAACGATCGTCATCACCCCCATGAACCCCTGCTCCAGCGGCTGCTGCTGCTGCCTCAGCGTCAGCCATCTCCATTCGAGTACGTGGACGCACCAGAGTGTTCCTCTCCTCGTCCCTGACCTGGGCATCCCGCATGCCCATCTTGCAGATGGCCTCCCAATCCAAAGGTGACGAAAAGGATTTCTCCTGAATCCTCTCATCCGTCATGTCAACACCCAGGCGGGTCAGTAGCATAGAGATCATGCGTCCATATGGCAGGTTGTCAGTATGACTGGGCAACGTAGCGCTAATCATCGTTCGCATGATGATGTAAGGAAGGCAGACGGGCTGCCTAGTGCAGATACAATACAACAGATACTGGGTCAACTGGGAGATCCTCTCGTAGTGCCCACTCTGAGGTATCAGGTTGTGTTGGGATAATTTTACAGTACACCCGAGGCTCTGGACGAAGATAGATCGCTTTCATCTCCCAACGATCCTCTCTGATGATCTGCCAATCAATCTCAGCTCTCATCTCCAATGAAAAGAACTGGGGCTCTCCAGGGGCACAGAACACCAAGGGGCCATCGTATGAAATGCCCAGCAAGTCGGTTAGTTGTCGATAATCGAATGAAATCTCGACTCCCTTGATGTAGCTGGTGATCCGAAGCTCTCTACCCCTCTCTATATCGTTGTAATCTCCCACCACCTGGAGATTACAGTAGAACTGTCTCACCAGATCTGGCCGAGTGCAGACGTCATAGGTGATCACAGGAAGCCAACCCATGTCACCAAAAGCCCTCTCCACATCAAATAAGGCCAGGCTAGCCAAGTCTACCCGACGACCTCCCTCTACCTTCTTACGAGAGTAGCGGGCATACTGTGTCTCCGCCTCGTTAGAACGGAAGCGGACTGGGTCATGAACCCTGGGTACTTTGGTACGAGCCATAGTATCTGCAAAAACAAAGAGAAACAGATATTGGGTTAGTAAAGATGAAAAACCCAAAAATTTCGACAGTATAACGACATAAATTGATCAAAAGCCTCACTTTTCACCCATACACGTGGCAAGAGGACTTATAAAGGTTTTAAACAATCCTGCAAGACTCATACAATTGGAAATTTCATTTAAAGAGATCGAATTTGAAGAAATTTCAAGAAATTCAAAAATCTCGACAAATTAGGGCAAAAATGGGAAAATTCAAGTTTCTCGATAACCAACCGAAGAAACTCAAATATTTTTGAGGGCTTTCGTTCCTTGAGTCACCAACAACAAAAGCCCCCAATAAAAATCGAATTTTTACTGTTGGAAAAAGTTTAATTTGAAGAAAACGAATTAAATGAGCAAAAACCTAGCTAAGGAAACCTAAAAACATGAAAATGTAGAGAACATACCTGTAGACGAGGTGTGGACGTCGAAATAAGAAATAGCAGCAAAGAGTCCGAGTTGGCACTGTAGCAACTCAGAGGGACGAGTCGAGTCGGAAAGGAGGAGGAAGAATGAGAAATAGATTCAAAATCGGAAATAAAAACCTGATTTTTAGTCCGAGGGTCGGAGAATTCGACCAAGACATCTGACCCCCCCTCCGACCCCCTCATCAACCGTCGGCTCTCGGTAATCTGACAGAGAACCAGGGGTCGAACCCTGGGTCGGACATCCATCGACCCCCTCATCGACCCCCGGCTCTCGGTAAGAATCAGTGATTTCTCAGGGTCGCATACTGAGGGTCGGACATCCATCGACCCCCACCATCGACCTTGCAGTGAAAATACAGCATTTTCGACAGAATGATCTGAAAATTTTGAATTTTGCATTCGTTAGTGGATTTAAACTATGAGAATGAAGTATATCATGATTGCCTCACGTGTTCTATGATTTTCAGGCATTCCCACTACCAGATCAGATAATGGCTGGACGCAGAGTAACCAGACAAAGCCGTAACTCTATCCCACCACCACTACCTATGGGGGAAGACAGCCAGACAACCCAGAAACACAGGGGAATACGAACACGGCACCGTCCGTAATTAATGGCAGACAAATCCTACAAATCTGCCAGCTCCACCTACTAAACCTAGCTACAGCCGTCTTGAATTTGGCCCAACAGTTGCAGCAAATACAACAGGCACAAGCTACTATGCAAGCTGCCATAGGCATGACTTTTCCAGCTGCACAGACACCACCAATGCCAGCAGGACAGGCAAGCACGGTACCAGGGGGAAGCAACACAGTACCCCATGCACCTCAGACTCCCATCATGCAGGCTCAAGTGCAGAATCCTGAGGTAGCTCAAGGTGGATATCAATACCAACCACCTATGTATGGGGCGTATGTCCCGCAATAACTAGACCACTCCAGACTAGTGGAGCGTTTTCTGAAAATGAAGCCCAAAGAATTTAATGGCAAGCCAGCAGATCCTTTATGGCCGGCACACTGGGTTGACGAAATGGAAAGAAATTTTATGATGATGACAGTAAATGAAGAAGAGAAAGTATTGTGTGCCACCTTTATACTGAAAGGAGATGTACACCATTGGTGGAGGTCTACCAGGACATATTTATTAACAAAGCACGCCCAACTGACTTGGGATATTTATAAGGAGGCATTCTTTGAGAAGTACTTTCCTAGAAGTTTTAGAGATTCTATGGAAAGAGAGTTCCTGAGCTTATATCAGGGGCAGATGACCGTGGATGCATATCAACAGCGTTATGAGGAGTTGTTCTTCTTTGCACCCGCCAGTATGCAAGAGGAAAACACCAAGACCCGAAGGTTCGTCATGGGACTTAGGGGAAGCATCCGCGAGCATGTTCTGGGACTTGAAAAGAAAATCTATAATGAAGCAGCACAAATTGCTCGAGTGATAGAGTCGAGCCAGAAAGAAAGCTACTTTGCTCAAAATAGGGGAATCAAAAGGCCTAATGGAAATTCTTACAACGGAGGGAACACCAAGATATTCCAACCCTTCCGTACTCAAGGCTTTAATGCTGTAGCCAAGACTACCCCCGCAGCTCCACAGCAACAAAAGCAAGTCAGTGAAGGAGTAAGATGTTTCAACTGCAATCAAGTAGGGCATATTGCAAGGGAGTGTACTAAGCCCAAGAAGCAACTACAACAAGGCAGAGTTTACGTGGTTACATCCGAGGATGCTGCCGCATCGCCTGATGTGGTCACAGGTATGACCTGAATCTTATCATTTTGTGTTACATTATGTGAGCATGTAGACTAAACCAAACAAATCACAGGTATCGTACCTATTAATGGCATTCCCGCCAGAGTACTCTTTGATTCAGGAGCTACTCATTCTTCTATATCTGTGTCATTTGGAAAGAAGCTAAATCTACCCCTTAAATCCATAGACTACAAACTGCTTGTACGACACCTATGGGATTAGAAGTGGAGTTAGAAAAAGGTTATGGGCCATGTCCAGTTCTGATTGATGAAAAGACTTTGGATGCAACCTTGATCCAACTTGAGATGGCAGACTTTGACGTCATCTTGGGAATGGACTGGTTAGCTCGGCATTCTGCAAATCTATTGTGTGCCGAAAAGAAGCTGACATTTAAAGACAAAGAAGGAGCAGAGTTCAGTTTTTTGGGAACCAAACTTTCCTGTAAACGAAAGCTCATACTCTCTGCATTAAAGGCTAGGAAGTGCCTTGAGAAAGGAGCAGTTGGGTATCTAGTATCGGTGGTCGATCTTACCAAAGAAGCACCACGAATGGAGGATATTGATGTCGTGCGTGACTATCCAGATGTATTTCCTGAAGAACTACCAGGATTACCACCCGACTGCGCTACAGAGTTTGTTATAGATCGGATACCCGGAGCCGCACCAATATCTAAAGCACCTTATCGAATGGCTCCTACTAAATTGAAGGAATTAAAAGTACAACTACAAGAACTGCTGGACAAGGGTTACATCCGACCTAGCATATCACCATGGGGAGCGCCAGTATTATTCATGAAGAAGAAGGATGGTAGCTGTCACACCCCAATTTTTGACTAACCAGAATGGTGTGATGAACCGCTAATAAACCAACGGTTCAACCAGGATCTCAAATAGGCTATCCTCCGCGTTATCAAAACTTACACACATCCGTAATCATAATCAGAGTAAATACACAATAGCAGAAGTCTTATAATAAGAAGAACTGAGAATCTATGTGATATTAAAATTTAAATAACAATTTATTCTGTTTCAACTGAGACATAAATATTTAAATACCAAATACATGTCTTAATAAATCCAAATAAAGAAACCTATAAAATATCTAATCAAATACACACGAGTTGCACTCGCAAGAGGAGTCGTGTGTATCCACTTCAGCTCCAGCTTCCATTGCTGCCACGTTTTCGTACGCAGACGCATTCATATAATCTTCAACGGTATAACCTGCATCATCAACTAAAAATATTCGACGTCGAGGGGTGAGCACACATCACGGCTCAGTGAGTAGCCAAAACAATGCAACAATACATATGCATGCAATCAATTTATATCTTTGGTCCGGTTTAAAGTTTACAGTATGCAATAGAAAGGTTTAGGTAGTCAAAGGTCACGTTTATTGACCCCGCCTCTATACACAAGTGTGTGACGTCACCCGAAGATCACGTTTATCGTCGACTCACATGCACCCCACCATGAATATTATATAACAAAGGTTAACGTTTATTGCTATATATTGCCATACCAACACGTAAGCCCCTGTTGGCGAGGGCTGCAAACTGGCTCGCAACTAACCAATCCTAATGCCAAAAGTGTATCCAAGGCCTCACCCCAGCATCCCTCAGAATGTCCATAGAGATAGAGCTAAGGCCCCCCGGTAGAGTCAGAGACTACAAGGACCGAGACCACCTCCCCTGATACTCTACGACATAATAGTTCTGCTAAAGTAATGGCGATACGACGATGCCAATGCACAAGACTTGAGTTAGAGATAGAGCTAAAGTGCTGAGACCCGCCAAAGGTTAACGTTTATTGACGTTCTCATCACACCCCCCTGATACTCGCTCGCATCAAGTACATCAACCACACACATACAAGCACATGCCTATTCCTATCATCATCATCATCATCATGTTATAAACAATAAAGTAAATATGCATGAACAAGTAATAGAAATATTGGATGGCATGCTGTATGCACATTACAAACATATTCGCATAGAATCAAGCATGGCATAGGACTCAAGAAAATAGAAAACAGTTTTGTTAATAACCAATTAGTTTGGAGTTCTGGTTCCTCACCTTAGCTTGCTAATAGATACTTTTCCAAGCTTTAGAATCACCTTTATATTGTTATTATATTGCTAGAAGACCTAACAAAGTCGATAGAATTTAATTAGAATTAATTCTAGATTTAAAAACCATTCTGTTAACTGAGGGTCGGAGGTAGGGTCGGAGTCCTGATCGACCCTGGGTGCGACCCACCCTTAACTCTGAACTTCCCGAACACTGAGGGTCGATGGTCAGAATCACCCAGGGTCGGATGGTCATCGACCCTTGGTGCGACCCTCTGTGCACTTTGGTCCAATTCCCTCTTTTTAATCCATTCTTCATGTTTGGGTCCTATGGCTTGCTTCTACATTCCATTCAACATTCATTCCATGGTCTAGAACCATGAATCATCCACCTAAATAGCTTTCATGCATTCTTCTATGGTTTTCCATGAAAACCTAACCATAGATTGATGGTTTGGGTTTCTCCGAGATCACACTCTCACCAATAACTAACCTAAGGTCTGTAGAAACTCATGGAATTAGTATCCATACCTGAGAAGAATACTCCTTCTCTGCAAATCTTCTCTTTTGGCTAAATTCTCTTCCTTGTTTCTCTTCTTCCTCTTCTCCTTCTCTTCTCTTTCTCTCAATTCAATTAGGGTTGTAAAAAGGAGTGAAAGAGGCTTAGGGACGTCCTTTAAATAGAGTAGGAACATCCTAAAATAAGTCCCTTTGAGATTAGGAAGGAATCCCAATAAAAAATTAGGAAATTTCCTAATTCTATTTCCCACGGTAACCGAGGGTCGATGGGAGGGTCGATGATCCCGTCGACCCTAGGGTTCTAAGCTGTCCGACCCTCCCTTCAAAACTGAGGGTCTGACTTTCTGTTTTGGGAGGTCCGACCCTGCTTAGCTGGGTATGCGACCCTCCCCTATTTTAAGTGTTTTTGGGTCGATTTGATACCTGGGATCTCGATCTCCTTCACGCCCTTGGTCCATTTGACTCGACCATGACGGGTAAACCTGGTTTAAGGAGGTAAGACCGGGTTAGATTGACACGGGTCTTACAACTCCCCCCAACTTATAAAAATTTCGTCCTCGAAATTGTACGTACCTTCTGCATCAAATAAGTGAGGGTATTGCTTTCGCATAGCATTCTCTTCTTCCCATGTAATCTCTTCCATGTCTCTACTTTTCCATGTGACCTTAACATAGTAGATATCTCTGTTGCGTAGACGTTGAACCTTTCGACTAGTGATTTCTGTTGGTGTTACTTCAAATGTCAAATCATCAGTCAATTCCAGCAAATCCACTGTCAAAACATGCGTTGGCTCTTTGACATACTTCTTCAATAGGGAAATGTGAAATACGTCATGCACACTTGACATAGATGGTGGTAGTGCTAACTGATAAGCCACTTTTCCACGCTTAGCTAGAATTTCATATGGCCCGACATATCTTGGACTTAGTTTCCCTTTCTGTCCGAACCTCTTCAATCCTCGCATAGGCGACACCTTCAAAAATACTTTATCACCTACGGCGAACTCCAGATCTCTTTGTCGAGTGTCTGCATATTGCTTCTGACGGTTCTGAGCTGTTCTCACTCTTTCCTTGATGATGTCGACCACTCGGCAAGTCTCTTCAACAAATTCCGGTCCAACAACACTACGTTCTCCAACTTCATTCCAAAACAAGGGAGTTCGACACTTCCTGCCATACAGTGCTTCATAAGGTGACATCTGTATAGTAGCCTGATAGCTATTGTTATAAGCGAACTCGATCAATGGTAACTTTTCGTCCCATGATCCTTTGAAATCAATTACACATGCTCGTAGCATATCTTTTAGAATATAGATTGTACGCTCCGATTGTCCATCTGTCTGTGGGTGGAATGCAGTACTGAACTTCAATGTTGTACCCATAGCCTTTTGCAATCCCTCCCAAAACTTGGAAGTAAATCGTGGATCTCTATCAGACACAATGCTTTCGGGTACACCGTGTAACCGAACAATATTATCCACATACAGCTTTGCTAACCTTTCCAGTGTATACTGAGGTCGTATAGGTATGAAGCGAGCTGTTTTAGTCAGACGGTCCACAATCACCCAAACTGCGTCAACTACTCGAGGAGTCAATGGTAACCCTGTGACGAAGTCCATAGTGATGCAGTCCCATTTCCATGCTGGTTCCGGTAATGGCTGTAACAGTCCTGCGGGTCTTTGTCGTTCAGCCTTTACTTTCTGACAATTTAGGCATTGAGACACGAACTTGGCTACATCTGCTTTCATTCCCCTCCACCAATATAGTTTCTTTAGGTCATGATACATTTTTGTACTTCCAGAATGTATCGAATAGATGGTGGTGTGGGCTTCCTTCATCAGTCGGTGTCTAATGTCTACACTTTCTGTTTTAGGTACACATATTCTTCCTTTGTATTTCAGTACCTTCTCGTCATCCAAGGTGAACTCAGGGTTGGTCCTACCTTTCTCAATATCTTCTTGTACTGTTCTCAGGTAAGGATCTGCTTTGATAGCTGTCTTCACTTCATCCACTATATCCGGTATAATCTTCAATGCCGCGAACATATTCGAAAACCGATGAATAAACCCTTGGTTGGCTGGTCCATCCGTTGTGTCTATCACATACTGCTCGTTGCCGTGATTGAATACCCTTCCGGTAGTACACATTGCTGTAGTCGTGCTAACTTCTCCTTGCGATTTTATCATTGCCTTTCTGCTTAATGCATCTGCTACTACGTTCGCTTTTCCCGGATGGTACTGGATATCACAATCATAGTCTTTCAATAGTTCCAGCCATCTTTTTTGTCTCATATTCAACTCCTTCTGATTAAATAGATAAGTAAGACTTTTATGGTCCGACTTAATCTGGAATTTCTCTCCGTATAAGTAATGTCTCCATATCTTGACAGCATGTACTACTTCCGCTAACTCCAAATCATGAGTGGGGTAATTTTTCTCATGTACCTTCAACTGTCTCGAGGCATACGCAATTACTTGCTCTCCTTGCATAAGCACGCATCCTAATCCCAATCCCGACGCATCAGTGTATAAGGAAAACGTCTGTCCTGGAATAGGAATAGTCAAAATCGGGGCGGATATCAATCTGGACTTCAATGTCTGGAAGCTCTTCTCACATTTATCCGTCCACACAAACTTTTCACCTTTCTTAGTCAGACTGGTGAGAGGTACGGCAATCCGAGAATAGTCTTCTACGAATCTCCGATAATAACCAGCTAGACCCAGAAAACTTCTAATTTCTGAAACGCTCTTTGGTGCTTCCCACTTCACAATAGCATCGATCTTGCTGGGGTCCACTTTGATTCCTTCAGCGGATACTACATGGCCTAGGAAGGCGACTTCACTTAGCCAAAACTCGCACTTTGAAAATTTGGCATATAACTTCTCTTTCCTTAAACGCTGTAGGGCTGCGTTTAGGTTCTTGATATGGGTTTCCTTGTCCTTGGAGTATACCAATATATCATCAATAAATACTATAACCGACGTATCCAACATATCGTGGAAAACTCGGTTCATAAGTTCCATGAACGTTGCCGGTGCATTAGTTAATCCGAAAGACATAACCAAAAATTCATAATGTCCATATCTGGTCCTGAATGCTGTCTTTGGAATATCACCTTCTTTAATCTTCAGTTGATGATAGCCTGATCGAAGGTCGATCTTAGAAAATACTTTTGCTCCTTGTAACTGATCGAACAAGTCATCGATCGGAGGTAGTGGATATCGATTCTTGATTGTCAGTTTATTCAACTCCCGATAGTCGATGCATAATCGAACGCTACCATCCTTCTTCTTTACGAACAACACCGGTGCCCCCATGGAGATATACTGGGTCGAATATAACCCTTGTCCAGCAGTTCTTGTAGTTGCACTTTTAATTCCTTCAGTTCAGTAGGAGCCATTCTATAAGGTGCTTTTGACACTGGTGCGGCTCCAGGTATAAGGTCTATCACAAACTCTGTGGCTCGGTCGGGTGGTAATCCGGGTAGTTCCTCTGGAAATACGTCAGGGTAGTCTCGCACGACGTCAATGTCTTCCATTTGTGGTGCTTCCTTGGTTAGGTCGACCACTGATACTAGATACCCGATTGCCCCCTTCTCAAGGCACTTCTTAGCCTTTAGTGCTGAAAGTATGAGCTTACGTCTCCGGGGAAGTTTGGTTCCCGAGAAACTGAATTCTGCTCCTTCTTTGTCTTTGAACGTTAGCTTCTTTTCGGCGCATAATAGATTTGCAGAATGCCGAGCTAACCAGTCCATTCCCAAGATGACATCAAAGTCTGCCATCTCAAGTTGTATCAAGGTTGCATCTAAGGTCTTCTCTCCAATGAGAACTGGACATGGTCCATAACCTTTCTCTAATTCCACTTCTAACCCCATCGGTGATCGTACAAGTAATTTGTAGTCTAATATTTTGATGGGTAAATTTATCTTCTTTTCAAATGCCATAGATATAAAGGAATGAGTAGCTCCGAATTCGAAGAGTACTCTGGTGGGCATGCCATTTATAGGTACAATACCTGTGATTTATTTTTACTTAGTCTACATGCTCATACAATATAAATACAACTTAAAAAGTTTCAGTCATACCTGTGACCACATCGGGTGATGCGGCAGCATCCTCGGATGTAACAACATATACCCGTCCCTGATGTAACTGCTTCTTGGGCTTTGGGCACTCCCTTGCCATATGTCCCGCTTGGTTGCAGTTAAAACACTTTGGGCCTTCTGAATTTGGCTTTGGCCGAGGTTGAGCTGCGGAAGTAGTCTTGGTTGCAGCAGTAAAACCACGAGGACGGAAAGGCTTATATGTCTTGTTATTGCCTCCGTTGTAAGAATTTCCGGCTGGCCTTTTGATGCCCCGGTTTCGTGTAAAATAACTCTCCTTCCGGCTCGATTCAATAACTCGAGCAATTTGGACAGCTTCATTATAAATTTTCTTTTCTAAGCCCGAACATGTTCTCCCGATGCTTCCTCTCGGTCCCGTGATGAACCTACGGGTTTTGGTGTCTTCTTCTTGCATGCTAATTGGTGCAAAGAAAAACAGCTCCTCGTAGCGCTGTTGATATGCGTCCACCGTCATCCGTCCCCGATATAAACTCGGGGAACTCTTTTTCCATAGAATCTCCGAAGCTCCGTGGAAAATATTTCTCAAAGAAGGCTTCTTTATATATAGCCGAAGTTAGTAGGGCGTGCTTGGTCAGTAGGTATGCCCTCGTGGATTTCCACCAATGATGTGCGTCGCCCTTTAGCATGAAGGTGGCACATAATACTTTTTCTTCCTCTGTGATAGTCATCATGAGGAAATTTCTCTCCTTCTCGTCTATCCAGTGTGCTGGCCACAACGGATCAGACGGTTTGCCGTTGAATTCCTTGGGTTTCATCTTCAAGAATCTCTCCACTAGTCGAGAGTGGTCCAACTGATTTTGGGGGTTTGCCCCAAACATATGGGGTGGATCTTGGTAATTAACCCGAGCTGCTTCCGAGCCTGCCCTGGAATCTATGCAAACAGGTTGTTGAGGTGTCCGAGGGGCTTGGGTGGTTACCCACCGGTGCTGCACCGGGCTTGTCCCGTGTGCGTGGGTGCGGCCTGAGTGGCTTGGAACATAATGCCCATGGCAACTTGCATCGCGAGCCCGTGCGTGTTGCATCCGTTGCGGTTCTTGAGCCAGATTCATCACCACGGTTGCTAGCTCGGTGGTGGAGGTGGCAAATTTATAGGGTTTACCTGTTACGGATTACCCGGTGCATAATTATTTTCTTGACCGGGCTCTCCTCCACGGGTGGTGGTGGTGGAACCGCATTTCGGTTCTGTCGGGTTGAGTTGCTATAGTGTCACTCCACTATTTTTGGTCGGTTTGAGTCCGGGTTTCGACGTCCACGTCATCGATAGAGGTATATTCTCCCATTTTTACCTGTTTCTAGGTTTTTGCTCATTTAACTGGTATTCTTCAAATTAAACTTTTTCCAACCGTAAAAATTTGATTTTTATTGGGGGCTTTTGTTATTGGTGTCTCGAGGAACGAAAGCCCTCAAAAATTTTTGAGTTTCATCGGTTGGTTATTGAGAAACTTGGATTCTTGCTCGTTTGCCCTAATTTGTCGAAATTTTTTTGATTTCTTGAAATTTCTGCCAATTGGTCTTCGTTAGTTCCAATTTCCCTACTTGTATGTGGGTTGTAGGGTATGTAGGAACCTACGTAAGTCCTCCTGCCCGCGTGTGCGGGTGAAAAGTGGGGCTTTTGGCCAACTTACGTCGTTATAATGTCAAATTTTGGATTTTTATCCTATTAACTCCCTATTTTCTTTTTCCTTTCTTACTTTGCGAGATACCATGGCCCGTACTAAAATACCCCGAGTTCGTGATCCACTTCGCTTCCGCTCCAACGAAGCCGAGGCACGCGATATGCCGACTATGCTTCGAAAGAAAGTGGAGGGTGGTCGTATGGTGAACTTGGCTGAGCTAGCCTTGTTCAACGTAGAGGGGCATTTGGTTACATGGGGTGGCTCCCTGTCATTACCTACGGCGCGTGCACATGTCCGGATTTGGTGCGTCGGTTCTATTGTAATCTCCGGTGGTGGGGAATTACAATGGCGTTGAAGGGTCAAGAGTTGCGCATCACCGGCTATGTTAAAGGGGTGCACATTTCATTTTGACTATCGGCAAGCGCCGATCTGCTGGGCATTCCTTATGATGGCCCCATGGTGTCTTGTGCGCTGGAGAGCCCCGGTTGTTTCCATGGAGATGAGGGCGAGAGATCGACAACCCGCTGCTACGACCCGATCGGCTGGCGGATGAGAGCCTATTACTGCGTCTGCTCCACGGGTCTTACGTAAGATTATCCGGCATAATCCGATTCCGCGAGTGGGCACTATGAGAGGGTTTCTCGGCCGACCCAGTTTTTGATATATAGTATTTGCACTAGACGGCCCGGTCCGCCTTCCCTACATCATCATGCGGACCATGATTAGTGCTACATTGTCCGGTCATAGGGGTAACCTACCCTATGGACGTATGATCACCTGTCACCTACCCGCCCGCTAGGGGTGGACTTAGTAGATGAGAAGATTCGGGAGAAGACCTTCTCGTCGCCTCTAGATTGGGAGGCTATCCGCAAGATTGGGTATGCGGGATGCCCAAGTCGGTGACGAGGAGAGGAGGAACGAGATGGTGCGCCCTCACACTCGCATTGAGATGGCCGGCGCCGAGGCTGCTGCCGCCCGTTGCTAGAGCTCATGTGGATCCCTCGGCGATGGCGGCCGTATGTATATGGATGTCGACTTGATACCACCGCCTTCACCTACGCATGCGGCTGGAGTTGGTACTTTTTCCGCGGCGGATCCCGTACCCGAGGCCGGTCCTTCTCATGTGGCTGGTCCTTCACGCCCACCGGCGATATGATGGAGATCTTTGCGGGGAGATCGGGGAGGCTCGGCGCGGATCTGATCCGAGGATGGAGGAGTTGCTAGCCGCCCGGCGCATGTCGGGCGCGCGGACGGGAGGAGCTCCTTGGGTTCGGCGTGCGGCCCGGTAGGAGGGTAGCCGATCTTACTGCTAGTCTCCGAGGGCGACCCGGACTCGGATAGCCTTGGTTGACTAGAGTCTATGCCGGGGACTACGACGGGAGACCGTGAGGCTCCGCCTCCTCCTTCGCCTCTAGCTTCTTGATTGTACTTTATTTTTCTTTGTACTACGGAGTGGCGTCCGGGTTGTGGACCGTACTCTGCTTTAGTTATGTATATACAGTTTGTTTCTCTCTCATTGTATGTAACTTGTTTCCCCTTTAATAGATGCATTATTCTCTTTTTAAATTTGGTCTCAACCATCACTTGTGCTTATAGTGTGTTAATATTACTGTTTTTACTTTTATCCTATCTCAGTTAACATTTGTCTTGAATGTATGTTAGTTCGCGAACAAGGCCTGAGATGCTCGATACCAAGTTGTCACACCCCAATTTCCGCCCTTGTTCGGGAATGGTGTGATGAACCGCTAGCAAACCAACGGTTCAACCAGGATCTCGAGTAGGCTATCCCCACGTTATCTGAACCCCCATACATCCGTAATCACAATCAGAGTAAATACACAATAGCGGAAGTCTTATAATAAAATGAACCGAGAATCTCTTGTGATATTAATATTTAAATAGAAAATTATTCCGTTTCAAGCGAGACATAAATAATTATCAAATACATGTCTTTATTAAATCCAAATAAAGAAATCTAGAAAATATCTAATTGAATACACATGAGTTGCACTCGCAAGAGAGTCATGTGTATCTACTTCGACCTCGGCTTCCATCGCCGCCACGTTCCCGTATCTTTGGAGCATTCATATAATCTTCAACGGTATAACCTGCATCATCAACTAAAAATATTCGACGTCGAGGGGTGAGCACACATCACGGCTCAGTGAGTAGACAAAACAATGCAACAGTACATATGCATGCAATCAATTCATATCTTTGGTCTGGTTTAAAGTTTGCAATATGCAATAGAAAGGTTTAGGTAGTCAAAGGTCGCGTTTATTGACCCGCCTCTATACACAAGTGTGTGACGCCGCCCGAAGGTAACGTTTATCGTCGACTCACAAGCACCCAATCATGAACATTATATAACAAAGGTTAACGTTTATTGCTATATAGTGCCATACCAACACGTAAGCCCCACATTGGCGAGGGCTGCAAGCTGGGCTCGCAACTAACCAATCCTAATGCCAAAAAGTGTATCCAAGGCCTCACCCCAGCATCCCTCAGAATGTCCATAGAGATAGAGCTAAGGCCCCCTGGTAGAGTCAAAGACTACAAGGACCGAGACCACCTCCCCTGATACTCTACGACATAATAGTTCCTGAGACCCGCCAAAGGTTAACGTTTATTGGCGTTCTCATCACACCTCCCTTGATACTCGCTCGCATCAAGTACACCAACCACACACATACAATCACATGCCTATTCCTATCATCATCATCATCATGTTATAAACAATAAAGTAAATATGCATGAACAAATAATAGAAATATTGGATGACATGTTGTATGCACATTACAAACATATTCGCATAGAATCAAGCATGGCATTGGACTCAAGAAAATAGAAAATAGTTTGTTATTAACCAATTAGTTTAGAGTTCTGTTTCCTCACCTTAGCTTGCTAATAGATACTTTTCCAAGCTTTAAAATCACCTTTATAATGTTATTATATTGCTAGAAGACCTAACAAAGCCGATAAAATTTAATTAGAATTTATTCAGAATTTAAAAACCGTTCAGGATCGATGGTCAGGATCACCTAGGGTCGGATGGTCATCGACCCTCGGTGCGACCCTCGGTGCACTTTGGTCCAATTCCCTCTTTTTAGTCCATTCTTCGTGTTTGGGGTCTTATGGCTTGTTTCTACATTCCATTCAACATTCATTCCATGGTCTAGAACCATGAATCATCCACCTAAATAGCTTTCATGCATTCCCCTATGGTTTTCCATAAAAACCTAACCATGGGTTGATAGTTTGGGTTTCTCCGAGATCACACCCTCATCAATACCTATCCTAAGGTCTGTAGAAACTCATGGAATTAGTATCCATACATGAGAAGAATACTCTTTTCTCTGCAACTGTTCTCTTTTGGCTAAATTCTCTTCCTTGCTTCTCTTCTTCTTCTTTTCCTTCTCTTCTCTTTCTCTCAATTCA
>JAMYWD010000614.1:0-50000 GCA_028583415.1 Protea cynaroides | reverse complement strand
ACATTCACATGCCTATTCCTATCATCATCATCATCATCATGTTATAAACAATAAAGTAAATATGCATGAACAAATAATAGAAATATTGGATGACATGTTATATGTACATTATAAACATATTCGCATAGGATCAAGCATGGCATTGGACTCAAGAAAAGAGAAAATAGTTTATTATTAACCAATTAGTTTAGAGTTCTGTTTCCTCACCTTAGTTTGCTAATAGATCCTCTTACAAGCTTTAAGATCACATTTATATTGTTATTATATTGCTAAAAAACCTAACAAAGTCAATAGAATTTAATTAAAATTAATTCTGAATTTAAAAACCATTCTGTTAACTGGGGGTCGGAGGTAGGGTCGGAGTAATGATCGACCCTGGGTGCGACCACCCCTATTCTGGACTTCCCGAACACTGGGGGTCGATGCTCAGGGTCTGGTAGGGTCGATTGGCTATTGACCCCCATGCGACCCCCTATGGGTTTTGGTCGGTTTTCTTCCTTAAATCCATTCTTCGTGTTTGGGGTCTTATGGCTTACTCCTATAATCCATTCTACACATGTTCTATGGTCTAGAACCATGATTCCACCACCTATATGGCTTTCATGGTTTTCCCCCATGGTTTTCCATGAAAACCTAACCATAGGTTGATGGTTTGGGTTTCTCCGAGATCATACTCTCTGCATTATCAATCCTAAGGTCTTTAGCAAATCATGGAATTAGTATTCATACCTGAGAAAAATATTCCTTCTCTGCAACTCTTCTCCTTTTGCTTTCTTCTCTTCTTTCCTTCTCTTTTCCTTCTCTTCCTTCTCTTCTCTTTCTCTCAATTCAATTAGGGTTGTAAAAGGAATAAAAGAGGCTTAGAGACGTCCTATTTATAGAGTAGAAACTTCTAAAATAAGTCCCATTGAGATTTGAAAGGAATCCCATCGAAATTAGGAAACTTTCTTAGTTTTCAGATTTACCGAGTACCGGGGGTCGATAGGGGGGGTCGGAGATCCCGTCGACCACCGGGTTCTCGAAGTGTCCGACCCCCATGTAAAACCGGGGGTCGACTTCGTCCTTGGGGGTCCGACCCTCCCTTGCTGGGTATGCGACCCTCCCCTTAATTTAAGTGTTTTTGGGTTAGTTTAATACCTGGGATCGTGATCTCCTTCACGCACTTGGTCCATTTGGTTCATCCATGATGGGTAGACCTGGTACAAGGTGGTATGACCGGTTTAGTTTGATACGGGTCTTACACCGGTGGCTGACGATCAGCCTAAAAAGACATTCCAGGTCTGCTCCTTGCTACCTGAGGACCAGAGGGAGGAGCTGATAGGATTCCTGAGGCAAAACCTAGATGTGTTTGCATGGTCGGCCTCTGAGATGCCAGGAATCCCCAGAGAAGTGATCGAATATCACCTGGCGTGTAAGACCTGTATTGAACTAACCGGTCTTACCACCTTGTACCAGGTCTACATATCATGATCAAGCCAAGTGGACCAAGTGCGTGAAGAAACCACAAGACCAGTATAAAATTTAACTCAAAAACAGTCAAATATGAGTGTGTGGTCGCATGCCTAAACAGGTGTGACCGACCCCACCTCAAAAGAGTCCAACCCATGACTTTTTGGTCGTAGGGTCGGACATTTTAAAAACGTAGGGTCGCGGATTCTACGGCCCTACCTGCGACCCTACGAAAACAGCCAAAAACCGAATTTAGGAAACCTTCCAAATTCGAAGGGGGTTCTTTCCTAAACTCATTGGGGCTTATTATGGAGGGTTTTCCTCGATAAATAGGATGTCCCTTAACCTCTTTCACTCCTTTAGAACCCTAATTGAAAGTGAGAGAAAGAGAAGAGAAGGAAGAGAATGAAAATTGAAGAAGAAGACCAAGAAAGAGAAAAGTTCAGAGAAAACTCTGAATCTCAGAAAACCCAAGGTATGAACCTAATTCCCTACATGAATTAAGAGCCTAAAATAGTTCATGAAGAAGATAGGATTAGGAGAAACCCAAATCATCCATCCATGGACAAATTCCAAGAGATTTCATGGAAGAAATTATTATGGACAATGAATAGTGTATAAAACTGTAGTTTTGAGCCACAGAACAGTCATAGGATGGACCATGATGGTAAGCCAAAGGATCCAAACATGAAGGAATGGACTTAAGAGTGAAAGATCGACCAAGAACACGTGTGGTCGCATGTAGGGTTGCATGATATTCGACCCTACGAGACCACATGCTCGACCACATGCCCTCGGGAAGATTCCAAGGAGGGTGTGGTCTCACGTAGGGTCACAGTATGTCCGACCCTACCTGTGACCCTACACCCTGGGGTCACAGAAACTGCTACCCCAGGTGCTACCCTACCCTGCGACCCTACGCCATGGGGTCACAGAAACTGCTACCCGAGGTGCTACCCCACCTGCGATCCCTTAGTTTCTGTTAGTTTAAACATATTGAAATTAATTCTAATTAAAATCTATCAACTTGTTAGGTTTTTCAAGTGATTTAAAAGTGATTCATAAAGCTTGAACGAGGATCTACTATCAATCAAAGGTGAGGGAACAAGACCTAAATTAATTGGCTAATAATAAACTATTTTTGTTTATTAAGTCCAATGCTATGAATGTTTCTATGCTTGTATGCGTGTATTGTGTATTTCACATGTCATCCAATATTCCTGCTATTAATGTTCATGCATATTTAATTTTGTTTATTTATAACCTGATGATGATGATGATGCTAGGAATAGGCATGTGAATGTTTGTGTGTGGTTAGTGTCTTTGATGCGAGTGGGGCATCAGGGGAAGGACGTGATATTGTGGTTCATCCTGGTCACCAGACTCTAGCTCTATCTCTACTCAAGTCTTGTCCACTAACATCGTCGTATCGCCATTACCTTAGCAGAACTATTACGTCATAGGGCATCAGGGGAAGAGGTCTCGGACCGTGTAGTCTCTGACTCTGCCGGGGGGCCTTAGCTCTATGTCTATGGACGTATTGAGGGATGCTGGGGTGAGGCCTTGGATACACTGTTTGACATTAGGATTTGTTAGTTGCGAGCCCAATTTGCAAGCCCTCACCATAGGGGCTTACGTGTTGGTATGGGTAGGGCATCAGGGGGAGTGTGATGCGGTGCGGTCCTAATCACTTTAGCTCTATCCCTATTCCATGGTGGGTGCATATGGGACGGCAATGGTGTTTGATCCATTGGGCGGCTTCAAAGACCCGCACTCCATGAACCCGATTTAATCCTTTCGTTCATGTCGTAACAGGTCTTTCGATCATCACCGGGCCAGACGGGACGAGCGGATGACAAACAGGTATGAAATCAGACCATTTAAGTATGAATTAATTCATACCGATCGATGGTACCGATCGACCGGTATAGCCTGCGCGGCAGACCACTAAGATCCAGATACGGATCTCTGCAGGTCCCACTTTCCAAATTTCAAACCGAAGGACTTTCCTAATACTAGGAGGCTTCCTAAACCTAAACCTAGCCTATATAAACCCCTCTAAACCTTCTAAAACCTCTTCCATGATCCTCACAAACCCTAGAAAGGAGAAAGAGGCTGAAGAAGGAGAAGAAGCTATAAAGGAAAGGGAAGAGCTGACATTGCCGTTCGACGGAGAACAAGTTACCGCAAGTCAACGGTAAGTGCTCAAACCTTCCTCTACCATAGGCAATCTAGAATGGTTAATTGTAGTTGGATCAATACCATGCAAAGCGAGGTATTGATCTAAACCCTGTTTTTGCCGACAAACCCTAATTTAGTCGATAAACCCTAGATTCAAGTTCTAGGTTGAGAGCATCGAAACTAGGACTTGAATGGAGTTGGAAACAACTCTAACTCAGTGTTCAGACCTAGAACGTGTAGGAGAAACCCTAGGATCATTAGGGGACGATCGACGAAAGTTGAGAAACCGGACGTATGGTCTTCCGGAGACATACCGGTAGCACCATATGCGACCGGTACTGCGACCGGTACTTCTCGGGGACTGGTCTGTGGGGACCGGCCGACCATATCGGTTGCAGGTTTCCCCACAGTGCTGTGACCGGTACTTATGACCGGTCAGCCTTGTGGGAAGTTTTGTAATCTCGTTGGTTTTTCTGACCAACGTAAAACCTAAGACGAACTATTCTAACTAAACCCTAATATCGTGTAGGACTTTTTGATAGCACGTTTGGACCTTGCGACGTGGAGCAAGCTATCAAACGAGCGTCAGATAAGGGAATCGGACCTAAACCCTAATAATTAAATAACAGTAAACCGTTGATAATAATTATGATTCTGTGGATTGATGTTTGTGCATTCTCGCATGTCATCCTTTACTTTCAGTTATTATTATTGATCATGCATACTTGCTATGCTAGGTTGTGACTGTTAGGCATGTAATTGTTTTCATTCGTGTGTGAAATGGGAAGGGCCTGGGGTCTGGGTTCATTCCTCACACTAGCACCTTTCGTATCGTCCTGTCTTAGCATACTTGGTAGCGGGTAGGGTATCAGGGGGAGGACGTGGCACTTTGGTCTCTGGCCTGACCACCAGACTCTAGCTCTATCTCTATGCCGTAGGGAGCTGTGCTGGGATAGGGCCTACTGTGATGACATGTAGGATTGGTTAGTTGCGAGCCCAGTTTGCAAGCCCTCGCCAATAGGGACTTACGTATTGGTATGGGTAGAGTATCAGGGGAGGTGTTGGCGGTGTTTGATCCGGACGCCTTAACTCTATCTCTATTCCATGATAGGGTGCATGTGGGATGGCAGTGGTGTTTGATCCATTGGGCGGCTTCACACACTCGTGTATAGAGGTGTGGTGGTCGCCAATCCTTTCTATAACAAATTGCAAACTTAAACCAGACCATGAAGTGAATGTTACTCATGCATATGTTTGTTGCATTGTCTGATTGTCTTACTGAGCTAAGTTGTGAGCTCACCCTTGTGTACACACTATTTTTAGATGTTGATGCAGGTTACTCGGTGGAGGATTACGTGGATGCTCCAGTGTATGGAGGCATGGAAAACCCAAACCCCCCCCCCCCACCGCAGAAAATGAAAGAAAAAGCCCAAGAAATAACGCCCCCCCCCCCCCACAAACAGAGCTTCCCCCCCCGGCCCCGACAAAACCCCCCCCCCCCAACCCACCAAAACACGAGAAACCCCAATACTACCACAAACCCCCAAAACACCCCAAAAACAACACCACCCCCCCACCAAAAACAAACAAAAACAATAAAAACCCCCCCCCCCCAACACCCCCCCCCCCCCCACCGGGCCCCACACCAAAACACAAAAGGAAAAGAAAAAGAAAAAGAAAACACCCCACCCCACCCCCCAAGCCCTGGACCCTCCCCCCAACCCGCCCCCCCTTTCCCCAAAAAAACGAAAAACCCCCCCACAAAGGTTTGTGAAAAAAGTGTTTCAAAAATTAGATTGGCCGAAACATGGAAGTATATGTCGACGACTTCCTAGTAAAGAGTCAGCAAGCCGATCATCATCTTGCCGACCTCAGCGAAGCATTCCAGGTCCTCCGCAAACACAACATGAAGTCGAATCCCACCAAGTATGCCTTCAGAGTCGCATCTGAAAAATTCATGGGTTTCATGGTCTCAGAGAGGGGAATAGAATCCAACCCCTCGAAGATCACGACCATCTTGAACATGACCGCCCCAACCAGACCCAAACAGGTGTAGGAGCTGAACGGTCGCATAGCTGCACTCGACTGCTTCATGTCAAAGTCAGTCGAGCGATGCCTTCCCTTCTTCAAGACACTGAAAGAAGCCGGGAAGTTTGAATGGACTGAAGAGTGCCAGAAAACCTTCGAGGACCTCAAGGCTTACTTGTCCTCACCACCCCTACTGGTGAAGCCAATCCCGGGGAGGAGTTGCAACTTTACCTCGGAGTCTCCAACCACGCGGTGAGTGCCATGCTGCTGAAAGAAGAAGATAGGGTACAACGACCAATATACTATTTCAGCAAGGTACTATTGGACACAGAGACCAGATACAAGCCCATTGAAAAACTGGCGCTCGCCCTGGTGACAACTGCATAGAAGCTCCGACCATACTTCCAAGTATACCCCATCTCTGTACTTACCAACACACCTCTGAAGAAGGTGTTGTCAAAGCCTGACGTATCCAGTCGTCTCATAAATTGGGCAGGAGAGCTAGGCGAGTTCGAGATAAAGTACGTCCCCAGAACCGCCTTCAAAGCCCAGGCATTGGCAGACTTCGTTGTCGAGAGCACCCTGCCCGAGGAAGAAGTTGTCGAACCTCCAGCAAGGAACGCTCCTGAACCAATCGAAGCCCCGTAGACACTGCAGGTAGATGGATCCTCCATGGACGGCCGAGTAGGTGCGGGAGTAATACTGACAAGCCCGGAAGGTTTCAAAATCTGATCATAAGTAAGATTCGGTTTTCGTGCTACGAACAATGAAGCCGAGTACGAGGCTTGACTTGTCGGCCTCAGACTAGCAAAAAGTCTGGCTGTTCGGCAGCTCATAGTCCAGGGTGACTCGCAGCTAGTCATCCGACAAGTACAAGGCAACTATGAAGCCAGAAAACTAGAGATGCAGAAGTACCTGGACAAGGTCAACTCGGCCATCACAGCCTTTCGAAGTGTCGAGCTACAGTATGTGTCACACCCCAATTCCGTACTATTCAGAATGGTGTGATGAACTACTAATAAACCAATGGTTCAACCAGGATCTCAAATAGACTGTGTCCGTTTGCTTAAACCATACACATCCATAACAATAATCAGAGTAAATACGCAATAGCGGAAATCTTAAATATTAAATGAACTGAGAATCTAAATGCGATAAAATAAATAATTTAACCAATTATTTCCAAAAGACTAAGACATAATCTTAAATAATTAATTCAAATACATTGACTGTATAATCCAAATAAAAGTCTAATCGAAAACACAGGAGTTGCACTCGCATGTCGAATCATGCGACTCCATCATCACTTCAGCGTCCATCGCCGTAGCTTGCCCGTACACAGGAGCATTTATATAATCTTCAACCGTGGTACCTGCATCATCAACTAAAATATTTGACGTCGAAAAGGGTGAGCACACATCACGGCTTAGTGAGCAAACAAAACAATGCAACAAACATATGCATGCATTCAATTCATATTTGTGGTCTGGTTTATAAGTTTGCAATGTGCTATAGAAAGGTTCGGAGGCCGCCTCACCTTTATACACAAGTGTGTGAAGCCGCCCAATGAATATCGGCATTGCCGTCCCATATGCACCCACCATGGAAATAGTGTACCCAATGGGTATCAGCATTGCAGTACCACATGCTCCCATACCAACACATAAGCCCCTATTGGCGAGGGTTTGCAAACTGGGCTCGCAACTAACCAATCCTAATTTCAAACAGTGTATCCAAGGCCTCACCCCAGCATCCCTCAATACGTCCATAGAGATAGAGCTAAGGCCCCTCGGCAGAGTCAGAGACTACACGGTCCGAAATCACCTCCCCTGATGCCCTACGACGTAATAGCTCTGCTAAGGTAATGGCGATACGACGATGTTAGTGGACAAAACTTGAGTAGAGATAGAGCTAGAGTCTGGTGACCAGACTGAACCACAGTGTCATGTCCTCCCCCTGATGCCCCACTCGCATCAAGTACACTAACCACATACAAACATTCACATGCCTATTCTAGCATCATCATCATCATCATCATATTAAAAATAAGCAAAAATTAAATATGCATAAACAGTAATAACAGGAATAGTGGATGACATGTGATATGCACATTACAATCATACAAACATAGAATCATTCATGGTATTAGACTCAATAAACAAAAATAGTTTATTATTAGCCAATTAATTTAGGTCTTGTTCCCTCACCTGACGCTTGTTTGATAGATCACTCCGCGTTACAAGGTCCAAACGTGCTATCACAAGGTCCTACACGATATTAGGGTTTAGTTAGAATAAGTTTACGTTGGTCGAAAACCAATAATGACAAAACACATCTCACAGAGCTGACCGATCACAAGTATTGGTCGCAGCACTGTGGGGAAAACCTGCGACTGGTATGGTCAGCCGGTCCCCATAGACCAGTCCCCGAGATGTACCGGTCGCATATGGTGTGACCGGTATGGTTCGACCAGTATGTCTCCGGAAGACCATACACTTGGTTCTCGCCTTCCGTCGGTCACCCTCTATTGATCTTAGGGTTTCTCCTATACATCCTAGGTCTAAGCATTGAGTTTGAGTTGTTTCCAACTCCATTCAAGTCCTAGTTTCGATGATCTCAATCTAGAACTTGAATCTAGGGTTTATCGACTAAATTAGGGTTTGACGGCAACATAGGGTTTAGATCAATACCTCGCTTTGCATGGTATTTGTTAGACCCGCACGCCACGAATCCGGTCTAACCTTACATTTCATGTCGTGACCAGAATACATATCATGGTCGAGCCAAGTGGACCAAGTGCGTGAAGAAACCCAAGACCCAATATGAAATTTAACTAAAAAACAGTCAAAATGAGGGTAGGGTCGCATACCTAAACAGGTAGGGTCGACCCCACCTCATCAGAAGTCAGACCCATGACTTTTAGTCCTAGGGTCAGACAACTGAAACCCTAGGGTCCAATTTTGGATTGATTGACTGCGCGGGTGTGTTCTTTAGACGCAGGGAGCTTTCGCACGTTCCGCCCCTTGTCCCCGAAGATGGGTAATATGTTCTCATACAATGTTGCTCCAATCTGAAACAAGATGATGATTTGCGGTTTCATCAAACGGGATAAAAGATTTCGAAATTCGCCGATCACCTCCAACTCCTCATAGTATCCATTTACTCTGGTAATAACTGCAGACCCAGCGGGTGGAGTCGTTAGCGCAACGAGCCAATAGCGAGTGGAGTGCATAAGCCACCATAAGCGGCTAAGGGCGAGCCAGCTTTGAACAGCCAGCCCGGGAGTCCCCTTCAATCCACAATTGAGTGGCTCAACTTTCAATAGCAAGACTGATTTCCGTAGGTTTTCCAATGAAGTGACGATTGAGTCGATTTTCAAGCTCTCACGTTCGAGTGTTTGCTCGTCGTTTAGGCCGGTGAGTGAGATTTCTGCTCATTGCAGTCACCTCCGGGGTTCTTCGCACCTGGATAGTACCAGGACCCTTGTGCCCCGGACTGCACTGCCCACCCCTATAGCAAAGTCTGACTCTTGGATCGGATCAACGGTTTTTTCGTCGCTCGCAACCACAGGGGCCCGCCCTGCGAGGCCAGAGTGGGCTCAGCGGTCAGCCCCCATTCGAATGGAGTTAGGGGGTCTTTCGCTTTTGCCAGATCAGAGTGGTCTACGATCAGCTAGCTCGCAGCCGTTGCTTCTTTGGTCGTAGATCAGCTAGCGCGCTCTGGAGTTGCTTGGTTCTTCGACGGGATCTGCGACCCTAGCATCGACCCTAGGATCACCGACATAAACCGTAAATAGGAAACTTTCCTAAATTCAAGGGGATTCTTTCCTAATCTCAATGGAACTTATTTTGGGAGGTTTTTCTCTATAAATAGGACGTCCCTTAGCCTCTTTCACTCCTTTTGAAACCCTAATTGAAAGTGAGAGAAAGAGAAGAGAAGGAGAAGAGAAGGAGAGTTGGAGAAGAAGACAAAGGAGAAGAAATTCAAAGAAATCTCTGAATCTCAGCAAGCTTATGGTATGATTACATTCTCCATAAATTATGTAAGACCCTAGAATAGTATATAAAGAGGATATGATCTAGGAGAAACCCAAATCATCCATCCATGTTAAGATTTCAATAAAATCCATGGAGGGAATCATGGTAAACAAAGTAGGTGTTTAACCTGGAGTTTTAAGCCATAGAACAAGCATAGAATGGACTATGGAAGGAAGCCGAAGGACCCAAACATGAAAGAAGAGACTGTAGAATGAAAGGTCGACTTAAACCACGTGCGATCGCACGTAGGGTCGATTGGGAACCGACCCTACTAAACCACAGGATCGACCCCAAGCTCTCGGGAAGTCCAGGGAGGCTGCGGTCGCACCTAGGGTCGATGGGACAACCGACCCTAGCATTGATCCTATACCCTGGGGTCGCATAAACCTGCGACCCAACCTGCGACCCATCCTGTGACCCTAGCTTTACACCAAGCTTAAAACTGTCAGAATGAATTCTAATTAAAATCTATCAACTTGTTAGGTTTTTCCTATTGATATAAAGTTGATTCTTAAAGCTTGAAAGAGGATTTACACTCAAGCAAAGGTGAGGGAACAAGACCTAAACTAATTGACTAATAATAAACTATTTTTATTTATTGAGTCCAATATTGTGAATGATTCTATGTTTGTATGATTGTAATGTGCATAT
This sequence comes from Protea cynaroides, assembly GCA_028583415.1. NCBI lineage: Eukaryota > Viridiplantae > Streptophyta > Magnoliopsida > Proteales > Proteaceae > Protea > Protea cynaroides. Next base: position 39,654 of record JAMYWD010000614.1, on the reverse strand, counting down.
CACATGTCATCCATTATTCCTGTTATTACTGTTCGTGCATATTTAATTTCTGCTTATTTTTAATATAATGATGATGATGATGCTAGGAATAGGCATGTGAATGTTTGTGTGTGGTTAGTGTACTTGATGCGAGTGGGGCATCAAGGGGAGGACGTGATATTGTGGTTCAACCTGGTCACCAGACTCTAGCTATATCTCTACTCAAGTCTTGTCCACTAACATCGTCGTATCGCCATTACCTTAGCGGAACTAATACGTCGCAGGGCATCAGGGGGGACGTGACATTGTGGTTCAGCCTGGTCACCAGACCCTAGCTCTATCTCTATGGATGTATTGAGGGATGCTGGGGTGAGGCCTTGGATACACTGTTTGCCATTAGAGTTTGTTAGTTGTGAGCCCAGTTTGCAAGCCCTCGCCAATAGGGGCTTACGTATTGGTATGGGAAACCGGTACAATAATGCCATTTTCATTGGGTGTATATTGTCCATGGTGGGTGCATGTGGGACGACAGTGCCGATATTCATTGGGCGGCTCCACACACTAGTGTATAGAGGTGAGGCGGCCTCCGAACCTTTCTATAGCACATTGCAAACTTATATACCAGACCCCAGACATGAATTGAATGCATGCATATGTTTGTTGCATTGTTTTATTTTCTCACTGACCTCAAGTTGGAGAGTTGACCCTCGTGCACACAAATCTTTTAGTTTCTGATGTTGCAGGTATTACGGTTGAAGATTATGTCAACAAGCCAACATGTAAACGGGTGGCGGCTATGATGAGCAAGCTATGGAGGACTATTGTGATTCGTCAAGCTAGCGTTTCAACTATGGATACGCTTAGTGTTTAATTTCCGTATTTAGATATTGTAATATGTATTAAATTATGTTTTGGTTACTTAGAGATAAATGGAATATTAATTATTTATCATGACTAGACCTCAGTCATTATCTGTAAGACTTTCGCTATTTACTTTATTATCTCTGATTAATGTGGAATGTGTTTTGGTTTAACAACGTGGGCATAGCCTATTCGAGATCCTGGTTGAACCGTTGGTTTATTGACGGTTCATCACACCATTCTGGTTGGTGCAGAATTGGGGTGTGACAACTTGGTATCAAAGCTCTCAGGCCTTTCCCATGAAACCTGAATACTTCCACTAGAGTCCATGAACTGAGTTAGGATAAATTAAAAACTTTATAGAAACACACCATAAGCACCTGTGTTGGTTGAGACAGAACTTAAACAAGACAATAATGTACATATTAAAGGTGGAACCATATATATACACGAACAGAAAGAGAAAATTAAAAACTTATCCTGATAAACGAATAATATAGGGTATGATCTATAGGTCGATCAGTTATCTAAGTATACAAAGGATATAGTACAGTAGCCGAAACATTGGAATACCGAGTTGGTACTCACAAGATGTGAAACTCGATGTATGACAAAGGAAGAAGAAAATGGCTAGTAACGCCTAAGTCCCTGTAATGGTAAAGGGAAAGATCTCAGGCTGAATGCAACAGAGATAGGAGAATGATGGCCATACACTAAGAATAAAAGAAGATAAAGCTATACTCCTGGGTGACGTGGAGACTCAGAGTGAGATCCACCACACACTGATCCATTGCCGCTGAGCATTACGAAGATGTTGCAACTTGATCCTACCACTATCTGGGTTGAGAACGGGCAATGAAAACTCAAATGAGCAGATGCTAAAAAATGATAATCAGATTGGAGCAAATCAAAGGAGGTGAACAACCAGGCCACTCCAGCCAATCACCGGGACTACCCAAGTTGCCAATGTTACATCAACACCTCCGAGTCAGGCCATGTACAGTACTAATTGGTAGCAACACTGTACCCCCAGCACCTATTACCTATAACACAGTGCCTACCATACAACAAGTCCCAGTAATCCACACCCCAGTGCAGAAGCTTGGTGTACAACAAGCAGTGTATCAAGGTGGTTACCCTTATCAGCCATCGATGTATGGGATAGCTGCATCATGACAAAATGATCCGACCAAGGATTGAGGAATATTTTATGAAGACGAAGCCTTAAACGTTTTCAGCAAAGGATCAAATCTATTGTGGCCTTATAATAGATAGGTTTATATAGGATGCAGTGCATTATTGATTTACTCTTATGATTATAGAAGATACACATACCTGATTTTAAATTCTCGTACCTTGACAAGATACCTTCTTAATTTAACCTGTCAATTGAAGTTATAGATCTTGTTTCTTTAGTATTAGTCCTGATTATACCAAATTGAGCCACTCTCATGATCGACAACATGAACAGAGATATTAACTGAATGAACAGTTAAATGTTTAATCATGTTGAGTGTACATCTTTTCGATTTTACCTGAGTTACTGATGTACCAAATCTTTCTCCAGATTTATTCCTATAATGCCTTGACCAATGACATTATATATACTCAATAGAACCTGTAACCATGAGGTTAAGAGTTGTAGAACCTCTATTTTCCATGTATTTGGACCACCGTGCAACTTGACGATCTTTTGATGCCTGTTGGATTACCATAGATTTACTCATGTTCCTTTAAACTTAAGTTCATTAGATAAAGCAAGTGTTGTCATTATGCTAAATTGAAAGAAGGAAATGAATTGCTTTTGGATAAACATTTTGATTCTTACATTTCTCGACATCCGTTGATAAGATGTTTAGTGAATAAGGAATTATGGGAAGTAAGAGGATTAAATTCAGATTAGATTCTATAGCCAAGGAACCTCAGATGAAGAAACGGAGGATCTGTTTTGAGATTGCTAAATAGATGGATATCGTCATAAAAGAGTGCATAAGCAAAAGTGAAAACTATCAAGAGTAACTAGGAAAGAGTAGATAGCACTCAAGTAAAGTTAAAGATGGCTATATCGGTATGAATTTTGACAAAGTAGAAGATTCCTAAAAGCAAATCTAAGAGTGGATACAAGGATAAAGTCAAAATTGTGGCATTGATAGTATTCAGATTTGTACAAGTAACACTGAGTTATGCCCAATGTCGAGTGAGATGATTAAGAAAGACCAAGACAGTTTGGCAGAATTAATGAAATTTTAAGCATATACCCTAATGCTTAGACTTGGGATATGTAATGAGTAAATAGTCAGAAGATGCTTTTCGACATATATAATAGAATGATAAAAGAAGGTGTAAGCTAATGAGTTTTTTGGGATATATGAGATTTTAAACAATAGTCTTTGAAAAATTAAGAGATGAAGGAACTACACAAGCTCTTAAGACCTTATACCAGATTTTGCTAGTTCAAGCCCTTTTGGACTAGATGTTGTATTGGATGAGTGTTATTAACAATGTTCGAAGCATATGGATGGACGAAAGTTGGATGCAACCTAAATCGACTTGAGATGGCAGACTTTGACGTCATTTTGGGAATAGACTGGTTGTCTCAACACTCCACAAGGTTGTTATGTGCATAAAAGAGGTTATCATTCAAGAATAAAGACGGAATATAATTGAGTTTTATTGGAGGCATGTTGCCTAAGAAGAAAAGCTGATCCACTCTATGCTAAAGGCGAAGAGATGCTTTGAAGAGAAAGAAGTTGGATATATGGTATCTGTGGTATACGTTACCAAAGAAGCACCACAGATGAAAGATAATGATGTGATGCATAAATTTCCTAATGTGTTTCCAGGAGATTTACCTGGGTTACCATCTGATCATGTGACAGAGTTCGTCATCGACTTGTTACCAAGACGATGCCTGTGTCAAAGGCACCTATAGAGTAGCCCCTATGGAGTTGAAAAAATTGAGACTCAACTACAAGAGTTATTAGACTAAGGTCCTACTAGGCTAAGTATTGCATCACGGGGAGTGCCAATGCAATTCGTGAAGAAAAAGGATGATAGTGTTGTCTGCGTATAGACTACCGAGAATTGAACAAGCTCACGATCAAGAATCGATATCTATCACCTCAGATCAATGACTTGTTTAAACAGTTGCAAAAAGCAAAGATATTTTCTAAGATTAATCTTCGGTCAAGATATCATCAACGAAAGAATTCAGACATCGATATTCTGAAAATAGCTTTTAGAATCGGGATTGGGCAATTTTTAGTTCTCGATTATGACGTTGGGATTAACCAATGCCCCTACATCTTCTATAGAGCTGATGAACTGGGTGTTTCATGACATGTTGGACACGTCGGTCATAGTTTTCATAAATGATATTTTGGTTTATTCCAAGAATGAAGCAACTCATACAATGGATTTTAGAACAGCTTCACAGCAACTGAAAAGGGAAAAGCTTTATGCCAAGTCCAAGAAATATGAGACCCGATTGAACAAAGTGATATGCTTAGATCACATAGCATCGTAAAAAGGGATTAAAGTGGACCCTATTAAGATAGAAGTAATCATATGATGAGAAACACCTAAAGAATATTGTGAAGATCAGAATTTTTTTGTGTTTAGCTGGTTATTACAGACGATTGGTAGAGAACCACTCTAAGATCGCAAAACCTCTTACCAAGCTAACCAGGAAAGGAGAGGAGTTTAATTGGACTGCTAAGTGTGAAGAATGTTTCCAGATTCTAAAGTAAGGTTAATATTAACTTTTATCTTGATCGTTCTGGTACCAAGGGAACCGTTTACCCTAAACATGGAAGCTTTCGGATTGGATTTAGGATGCGGGTTGATGCAAAGTAAATAAGCGATTGTATATGCTTCGAGAAAACTGAAGGAGCATGAGAAGAGTTATCCTACTCATGACTTGGAAGTACCGGTGATGAGTTATGCAATCAAGACTTGGAGACATTACCTATATAGAGAAGAATTTCAAATTAAATCGGATTACAAGAGTTTATTTATCTCTTCATTAGAAAGATTTGAATATAAGGATAAGAAAATGGCAGGAATTGCTCAACGATTAAGCCTGTGATATACAGTGTCATCCGAGCAAGGCTAAGGTAGTAGCTAAGGCCTTAAGCAAAAAGGGAATTATGAAGTCCGAGGAAGGAACCAGTATAGATGCTGTCTTATGTTTCACAGCAACAAATTCAGATTGAAAGGAGAGTAACATATAATAGAAACTCGTGATGATCCAATTGAGCGAGAATTTATGGATGAACTTATGGAGCAATAGTTTGTCGGCTGAGCTTCTGGCATTAAAGATCATCTCTGAATTGATGGATGAAGTAAAAGTAGCAATTTTGTTAGATCTGTATATAAGAACGGTGTAAGCAGATTTAGAGGAAGGAAAACCAAACCCCGACTTACTCCGGATGCGAAAAAGGTCCTATGATACAGAGGATGATTATATATACCTGAAGTGAAAAATGCTGATCATAAGATATAAGATAATGTTAAAAGCCCATTCTATTCCATATTGGATATATATACACTTGGTTCTCGCCTTCCGTCGGTCACCCTCTATTGATCCTACACATCCTAGTTCTAAGCATTGAGTTAGAGTTGTTTCCAACTCCATTCAAGTCCTAGTGTCGATGTTCTCAACCTAGAACTTGAATCTAGGGTTTATCGACTAAATTAGGGTTTGATGGCAACATAGGGTTTAGATCAATACCTCGTTTTGCATGGTATTGATCCAACTACAACTAACCATTCTAGATTACTTATGGTAGAGGAAGGTTTGAGCACTTACCGTTGACTTGCGGTAACTTGTTCTTCGTCGAACGGCAATGTTGGCTCTTCCCTTTCCTTCCTAGCTTCTTCTCCTTCTTCAGCCTCGTTCTCCTTTATAGGGTTTGTGAGGATCATGGAAGAGGTTTTAGGAGGTTTAGAGAGGTTTATATAGGCTAGTTTTAGGTTTAGGAAGCCTCCTAGCATTAGAAAAGTCCTTCGGTTTGAAATTTAGAAAGTGGAACCCACAGAGCTCCGTTTCTGGATCTTAGTGGTCTGCCGCGCAGGCTATACCGGTCGACCGGTACCAAGACCGATACCATCGATCGGTATGAATTAATTCATACTTATTTTGGTATGTTTCGTACCTGTTTGTCATCCGCTCGTCCCGTCTGGCCCAGTGATGACTGGAAGACTTGTTACGACATGAATTCAAGGTTTAGATCGGGTTCATGGAGTGCGGGTCTTACAATTCCCCCCTTCTTATAAAAAATTTTGTCCTCGAAATTGTACATACCTTCCGAGTCGAAAAGATGAGGGTATTGCTTTCGCATAGCATTCTCTTCTTCCCATGTGATTTCTTCAATATCTCGGCTTCTCCAGGTGACCTTAACATAGTAGATATCACGGTTGCATAGTCGTTGTACCTTTCGGCTGGTGATTTCAGTTGGTGCTACTTTAAATGTCAAATCATCAGTCAAATCAGGTGGATCCACTGTCAAAACATGTGTTGGGTCCCTGACGTACTTCTTCAATAATGAAACAATTAATACATCATGCACGTTTGACATAGACGGTGGTAGTGCTAGCTGATAAGCCACCTTTCCACGTTTAGCTAGAATCTCATATGGCCCGACATATCTCAGACTTAGTTTCCCTTTCTGTCCAAACCATTTTAAATCTCGCATAGGTGATACTTTCAAGAATACCTTATCACCTACGATAAATTCAAGGTCTCGACGTCGAGTATCTGCATACTATTTCTGACGATTCTGAGCCGTTCTTACTCTTTCCTTGATAATGTCGACTACTTGACTTGTCTCTTCAACAAATTCTGGTCCAACAATACTACGTTCTCTAATTTCATTCCAAAACAGAGGAGTTCGACACTTCCTACCATAAAGTGTTTCATAGGGTGACATTTGTATAGTAGCCTGATAGCTGTTATTATAAACGAACTCGATCAATGGTAGTTTTTCATCCCATGATCCTTTAAAATCAATTACACAGGCTCGAAGCATGTCTTCTAAAATCTGAATGGTACGCTCCGACTGTCCGTCTGTCTGAGGATGGAATGCATTACTAAACTTCAATGTTGTACCCATAGCCTTTTGCAATCCTTCCCAAAACTTTGAAGTAAATCATGGATCTCTGTAGGACACAATGCTTTCAGGTACACCGTGTAGTCTGACAATGTTATCCATATACAACTTAGCTAACCTCTCCAGTGTATACTGAGGTCGTATAGCTATAAATCGAGCTGTTTTAGTCAGACGGTCTACAATCACCCAAACCGCATCAACTACTCGGGGAGTCAATGGTAACTCGGTGACGAAGTCCATAGTGATGCAGTCCCATTTCTATGCTGGTTCTGGTAACGACTGTAACAGTCCTGCAGGTCTTTGCCTTTCAGCCTTTACTCTTTGACAGTTTAGGCATTGAGATACAAATTTAGCTACATCTGTTTTCATTCCTCTCCACCAATATAATTTCTTTAAATCATGATACATCTTTGTACTTCCAGGATGTACCAAATAGGCGGTGGTATGAGCTTCCTTCATTAGTCGGTGTCTAATGTCCAAATTTTCTGTGTCAGGAACACATATTCTTCCTTTGTACTTCAGTACCTTCTCATCATCCAAGGCGAATTCAGGGATAGTCCTACCTTTTTCAATGTCCTCTTGTACAATTCTTAGATAAGGGTCTGATTTTATAGCGGCTTTCACTTCATCTATTATATCAGGTATAATCTTCATTGTTGCGAACATATTTGAAATTCGATGAATAAACCCTTGGTTGGTTGATTCACCTGGTGCATCTATCACAAATTTCTCATTACCAAGATTGAATACTTTTCTTGTAGCACACGTTGCTGCAGTCGTGTTAACCTCCTCTTGGGATTTTATCATTGCTTTTCTACTCAGCGCATCAGTAACTACATTAGCTTTTCCTGGATGATACTGGATATCACAATCATAATCTTTCAATAGTTCCAGCCATCTTTTTTGTCTCATATTCAACTCCTTCTGATTAAAGAGATAAGTGAGACTCTTATGATCAGATTTAATCTGAAATTTTTCTCCATACAAGTAATGTCTCCATATTTTTACAGCATGTACTACTGCCGCTAAATGTGTTTTCAGTTGTCTTGAAGCATATGAAACTACTTGTTCTCCTTGCATAAGTACACATCCTAAACCCAATCCAGATGCATCAGTGTATAAAACAAATGGTTGTCCTGGAATAGGAATAATCAAGATGGGAGCAGATATCAATCTTGCCTTCAATGTTTGGAAACTGTTCTCACATTTGTCAGTCCAAATAAACTTCTCTCCTTTCTTAGTCAAACTGGTAAGCGGTACGGCGATCCTGGAGTAGTCTTCCACGAATCATCGATAATACCCAGCTAGACCTAGAAAACTTCTAATTTCTGCAACACTCTTTGGTGCTTCCCACTTCACAATGGCTTCAATCTTGCTAGGGTCTACTTTAATTCCTTCAATGGATACAACATGGCCTAAGAAAGCGACTTCATTTAGCCAAAACTCACACTTTGTAAATTTGGCGTAAAGCTTCTCTTTTAAATAATCAGTCAAAGCGGCTCTTAGATTCATAATATGAGTTTTCTTGTCCTTGGAGTAGACCAATATATCATCAATAATACAATGACCGACGTATCCAACATATCATGGAATACCCGATTCATAAGTTCCATAAAAGTTGCTGGTGCGTTAGTCAATCCAAAAGACATAAAAATTATTACTAACTTTTCTTATTTTCCCCTCGCCTTTTTTTTGTTTTTATCAGCCCCCCTTCTCACCTTGCAACTGATCGAACAAGTCATCGATCCTTGATTGATTGTCAGCTTATTCAGTTCCCGGTAGTCTATACACAATCGAACACTACCGTCCTTCTTCTTTACGAATAATACTGGCGCTCCCCATGGTGATATGCTAGGTCTGATGTAACCCTTGTCCAGTAGTTCCTGTAACTGTACTTTTAATTCCTTCAGTTCAGTAGGAGCCATTCGATAGGGTGCTTTAGATACTGGTGCGGCTCGGGTATCAGATCTATAACAAACTCTGTAGCTCGGTCGGGTGGTAGTCCTGGTAGTTCTTTAGGAAATACATCTGAAAAGTCACGCACGACATCAATATCCTCCATTCGTGGTGCTTCCTTGGTGAGGTCGACCATCGATACTAGATACCCAACTCCTCCTTTCTCGAGGCATTTCCTAGCTTTCAATGCAGAGAGGATGAGTTATTGTTTATGGGGAAGTCTGGTTTCCGCAAAACTAAACTCTGCTCCTTCCTTGTCTTTAAATGTCAGCTTCTTTTCTGCACATAATAAGTTTGCAGAATGTCGAGCTAACCAGTCCATCCCCAAGATGACGTCAAAGTCTGCCATCTCAAGTTGAATCAAGGTTGCATCCAAAGTCTTCTCGTCAATAAGAACTGGACATGGTCCATAACCCTTTTCTAATTCCACTTCTAATCCCATCGGCGATCGTACAAGCAGTTTGTAGTCTAAACATTTGAGGGGTAGATTTAGCTTCCTTCCAAATGACACAGATATAAAAGAATGAGTAGCTCCAGAATCAAAGAGCACTCCCTTGAAATATGTCCTATTTGATTGCAGTTAAAACACTTTACTCCTTCACTATTTTGCTTTGGTTGCGATGGGGCTGCTGAAGTAGTCTTGGCTGCAGTATTGAAGCCTTGAGTACGGAAGGGTTTGAATGTCTTGGTGTTCCCTCCGTTATAAGAATTCCCATTAGGCCTTTTGATACCCCTATTTTGAGCAAAATAGCTCTCTTTCTGGCTCGACTCTATCACTCGAGCAATTTGTACAGCTTCATTGTAGACTTTCTTCTCAAGTCCCAAAACATGTTCACGTATACTTCCCCTAAGCCCCATGACGAACCTTGTCGCCCCGTTTTCCCCTCCCTCCTCCGGCCCCGCGGACGCAGAAAGGAACCCCCCCCCTTTTTTTTTTTTTTCCCCCCCACCCCTCCCTCCTCTTTCAAAAACTCAAACACTCTCTCTCCATAGAATCTCTGAAACTTCTAGGAAAGTACTTCTCAAAGAATGCCTCTTTATATATACCCCAGGTCAATTGGGTGTGCTTAGTTAATAGATATGTCCTGGTAGACTTCCACCAATGGTGTGCATCGCCCTTTAGCATAAATGTGGCGCACAACACTTTCTCCTCTTCATTTACTGTCATCATCATAAAAAAAATTTCCATTTCGTCAACCCAGTGTGCTGGCCACAAAGGATCTGCTGGCTTGCCATTAAATTCTTTGAGCTTCATCTTCAGAAAATGCTCGACCAGTCTGGAGTGGTCAAGCTGATACGGAGCATAGGCCCCATACATAGGTGGTTGGTACTAATAACCACCTTGAGCTACTTCAGGGTTCTGCACTTGAGCCTGCATGACTGGTGTTTGAGGTGCATGGGGTACCGTGTTATTTCCCCTTGGTACTGTGCTTGCTTGTCCTACTAGTTTAATAGACAGGTCCTGAGACCTCTGATACCAAATTGTCACACCCCAATTCTGCACTATTCAGAATGGTGTGATGAACCGCTAATAAACCAATGGTTCAACTAGGATCTCAAATAGGCTGTGTCCGTTTGCTTAAACCATACACATCCACAACAATAATCAGAGTAAATATACAATAGCGGAAGTCTTAAATATTAAATGAACTGAGAATCTAAATGTGATAAAATAAATAATTTAATCAATTATTTCCAAAAGGACTAAGACATAATTTTAAATAATTAATTCAAATACATTGTCTGTATAATCCAAATAAAAATCTAATCGAAAACACAGGAGTTGCACTCGCATGTCGAATCATGCGACTCCATCATCACTTCAGCGTCCATCGCCGCAGCTTGCCCGTACATCGGAGCATTTATATAATCTTCAACTGTGGTACCTGCATCATCAACTAAAATATTCGACATCGAAAAGGGTGAGCACACATCACAGCTCAGTGAGCAAACAAAACAATGCAACAAACATATGCATGGATTCAATTCATATCTGTGGTCTGGTTTATAAGTTTGCAATGTGCTATAGAAAGGTTCAGAGGCCGCCTCACCTCTATACACGAGTATGTGAAGCCACCCAATGAATATCGACATTGTCGTCCCACATGCACCCACCATGGAAACAGTGTACCCAATGGGTATAGGCATTGCAGTACCACATGCTCCCATACCAACACGTAAGCCCCTATTGGCGAGGGCTTGCAAATTGGACTCGCAACTAACCAATCCTAATGTCAAACAGTGTATCCAAGGCCTCATCCCCAGCATCCCTCAATACGTCCATAGAGATAGAGCTAAGGCCCCCCGACAGAGTCAGAGACTACACGGTCCGAGACCACCTCCCCTGATGCCCTACCACGTAATAGCTCTGCTAAAGTAATAGCGATACGACGATGTTAGTGGACAAGACTTGAGTAGAGATAGAGCTAGAGTCTGGTGACCAAGCTGAACCACAGTGTCACGTCTTCCCCCTGATGCCCCACTCGCATCAAGTACACTAACCACACACAAACATTCACATGCCTATTCTAGCATCATCATCATCATCATATTAAAAATAAGCAAAAATTAAATATGCATGAACAGTAATAACAGGAATAGTGGATGACATGTGATACGCACATTACAATCATACAAACATAGAATCATTCACGATATTGGACTCAATAAACAAAAACAGTTTATTATTAGCCAATTAGTTTAGGTCTTGTTCCCTCACCTGACGCTTGTTTGATAGTTTTCTCCGCATTACAAGGTCCAAACGTGCTATCACAAGGTCCTACACGATATTAGGGTTTAGTTAAAATAAGTTTACGTTTGTCGAAAACCAACAATGACAAAACACATCTCATAGAGCTGACCGGTCACAAGTACCAGTCGCAGCACTGTGGGGAAAACCTGCGACCGGTATGGTCGGCCGGTCCCTACAGACCAGTCCCTGAGAGGTACCGGTCGTGGTACCGGTCGCATATGGTGCGACCAGTATGGTTCGACCGGTATGTCTCCAGAAGACCATACACTTGGTTCTCGCCTTCCGTCGATCACCCTCTATTGATCCTAGGGTTTCTCCTACACATCCTAGGTCTAAGCATTGAGTTAGAGTTGTTTCCAACTCCATTCAAGTCCTAGTTTCGATGATCTCAACCTAGAACTTGAATCTAGGGTTTATCGACTAAATTAGGGTTTGACGGCAACATAGGATTTAGATCAATACCTCGGTTTGCATGGTATTGATCCAACTACAACTATTCTAAATTACTTATGGTAGAGGAAGGTTTGAGAACTTACCGTTGACTTGCGGTAACTTGTTCTTCGTCGAATGGCAATGTCGGCTCTTCCCTTTCCTTCCTAGCTTCTTCTCCTTCTTCAGCCTCTTTCTCCTTTCTAGGGTTTGTGAGGATCATGGAAGAGGTTTTAGGAGGTTTAGAGAGGTTTATATAGGCTAGGTTTAGGTTTAGGAAGCCTCCTAGCATTAGGAAAGTCATTCGGTTTGAAATTTAGAAAGTGGGACCCGTAGAGATCCGTTTTCGGATCTTAGTGGTCTGCCGCACAGGCTATACCAGTCGATCGGTACCATTGACCGGTATGAATTAATTCATACTTATTTCGGTCCGTTTCGTACCTATTTGTCATCCGCTCATCCCATCTGGCCCAGTGATGATTGGAAGACCTGTTATGACATGAATTCAAGGTTTAGATCGGGTTCATGGAGTGCAGGTCTTACAGTACGTGTGCCGGGATGAGAACATCGAAGCAGACGAGCTGTCTAGGTTGTCCCTGGAAGACATCGCAGGGATGGACTCTGTCATGTATGTGGAGCTATTGGAGCACGCCAGCAGCTCTGCCAAAAGAGGAAGTTGCACCAATCGAAGCCATCTCTAGCTGGTACGACATCTACCGCTACCTCCGAACAGGTGCACTTCCCGACGACAAAAAAGACGCACGGCGCATCCAAACCTGGTCCAGGCAGTACACCATCCACAACAATGTGTTGTACATGAGATCCTATACCATGCCATTACTTCGGTGTCTCCAATTGGACGAAGCCGATCAAGTGATGAAGGAGGTCCACGAAGGAATCTGCGGTCGGCACCAAGGAGGCCGGTCATTATTCCAGAAGATCCTTCGACAAGGCTACCACTGGCCCAGAATGCATGATGACTGCATCGAACTGGTGCGCAAGTGCGACAAGTGCCAATTCTACGCACCCGTCCCACATGCTCCGGCCGTACCTCTGCAGCCGATCACCAGTCCTCTCCCTTTTGCCATCTGGGGCATGGACATCATGGGGCCCTTCCCCAAGGCGACATATCAGTGGAAGTATGTCATTGTGGCCATTGACTACTTCACAAATTGGATTGAAGTCGAAACTGTTGCTAGAATTGACACAACCAAGGTGGAGCAATTCTTCAGGCACTCTGTCGTGTACAAATTCGGTGTGCCCAGAATCCTTGTGACAGACAATGGCACTCAGTTCATCAGTGCAGCATTCGTGGACTTTTGCACGAAATTTAGGATCGACCATCGGTTTGGGTCGGTCGACCCCCGTAAACAAGCGGACAGATTGAAGCGACAAATAAAACCATATTGTCCGGTCTGAAGAAGATAGTGGCAAACGAAAAGGAGAAGTGGGTGGACATGTTACTGAGCGTCGTCTGGTCATACAGGACAACCAACAGGACACCCACAGGCGAAACTCCCTTCATGCTTGCCTTTGGCACAGAGGTAGTCTTACCAGTCGAGGTATTTCATCCCACTTTTCGGATGCTAAACTTCAACGAGGACACCAACTCAGAAGATCTACGAACTAATTTGGACAATCTGGAGGATGTGAGGGAGTCGACAACATTCAGGATGGCAGCATACCAACAGATGATTGCTCGGCACTACGATAAAACAGTCCGACCAAAGCAATTCAGGGTCGGAGATCTTGTCCTCAGAAAAGCAGCAGTCTCGGAGCCCACCAATAAAGGGAAGATGGCCCAAAACTGGGAAGGTCCTTACCGCGTCCTCAGAACCGGCCGACCAGGATCATACAAGCTGGCCACCCTTGGCGGTGAAGAAATACCGAGGACATGGCATGCCATCAATTTTCGTAAGTACTACCAGTGAATGGTTGTTAATTTTACGGTTAAGTTGTTTTGTTTAGTCGAATATTCTGTCCTGGCCAATATAGTAGTTTTCAATTTTTTTCTTTAAGTAGTCTTAGTTATACGCTGAACCCCATAGGGGCACCCGCTTAGTTCATTTTAAATACAAGAAGTACTGTCATTTAGCCCACAACTAGCAGCAATTGACATAGCCATTCCTTTCGGCACAATCGACCTACCCGCGCCCTCAAGCAGGCCCGAGTAGCACGTCGGCCATCCGTGACCCTGCCTACCTATACCCTCAAGCAGGTATGAGTAGCACGCAGACAATCACCCAATCTTCCTTCATCGCAACCCCCTTCTTGTCCTCCTCAGGCTGACCAACCCTTACAGTCGGCCTGGACCTGTAGATATCGACCGGCAGTTCTTGGGCCGACCGGATCTTCTTCTTCGGTGGACCCTTAACCATGGGCCTCTTGCCCTTGGGGTCATCTGCCATTGCCCGCGTCCGTGGAGCGGCTCTGCCGGCTTGATCGTCTCTGATCGGTTTGCTTCCCGACTTCAGCGGCCCTCTTGCACAGGATCCGGGCAACCAGCTGATCGTTGGAGAAGTTCACTGCAACAAAAAATAGACAGACGGTCAGTATCACAAGAAAATGTCCGATCAAATTACAGCAGTCGGAGATAAAAACTTACCTAACAAGCCATGCTCGGCCAACTTCAGGGGATCCGCCAGGTCGGCATACCGAACGGTCTGCCCCTCCAGCACCTTGCGATGGACCCGCCTCTCCTCCGTGGTAAAGAAAGGGACCTTGTTGAACCATGTCGCGTCGACCACCAGCCATGCATTGGACAAGGGCAGAGCAGGGCCACCCGCCGGAGGACCCACGAAGAAAAACTTCTCTTTCCACCCGTGGATGGAAGAGGGTTTCTAAGAGATCGCCGGAAGCTTCCTCGCGTTCCTCTGGCTGAAGTAATACCACCCACTCATGGAGCGGGTCTGAGTCAGGCTGGAAAAATGGAAGAGGGACCAAAACAGGTTTACGGTCGGAGTTTCCCCCAGTCGGAGGACGAATATGATGAAGGTGTAAATACACCGCCACCCGTTCGGAGTCAATTGAGAGGGGGCGATGCGATACACCTTCAGGATATTGACTACAAGAGGGTGAAGGGGGAAACGGAGGTCGGACTTCAAGGCGTATTCGTACATGCAGACCTCCGAGAGGTTCAGGCTGCAGGCCCTCTCCTTAGAGGATGGGAGTCGGACCAAGACATCGGTCATCGGCTCCTCTAATTGGTAGGCTCTGCGGATTTGAGTCAAGGCCGTATCGGACACGACCTTGCTCGGCACCCTCCACGCGGGAAGTTTATCGATAGGTGGAATGACAGGACAGCCACTCCTCTGGCGAGGAGCCCGCCGAGCAGAAGTGCCAGCTGGGCGACTACGCTCGGCGGTGTCAGAGGAACCTTGCTCAAGTTCCTCTTCAGATGCCGGATCGGAAGTCGAAGAGATGATTTCCGGAGATTTGCGGTCACTGGCCCTCCCACCAGAGTCTTCTGTCCGACCCAAACTCTAGGCTAATGGAGTCTCGAGCTCTCCTCTTCCTACTAGGAGGCTTGGGGGGGACCGAAAACCCATCCATAGAGTCGGACGACCTCTCCGAAGAAGAGGTTCGATACTGGGCCATAGCTTCACTCTCTCTCACTCTTCCTAGGGGTCTGACATTATTAGACAAAGTGGAACTTGCAAGCATGAAAAGGAAAACGGAAGAGAAAAGGAAAGGAAGGATAAGCAAGAGAAGACTTACTATTTGAAAAATGGCGGAGAAGACACGCGATGGACTTGAAGGTTTATGGGATCTCCGACTAGGCAACAGAAACTCCGATCTCAGCTCAACCAAATGATCGAATGAAAGTGTTTGGAACATATTTATAGGCGCCGAGTTTGAAATTTGACTTTTCGAATTTCGACCACGTGGCGGAACAGTAGTGGCTTAACATCTGCCGCGTCGGACGCGACGTGACAGGCAGACGTCAACCATAATAATGACAGGATATTTATGGTGCCGGTTCTCGAGACAATCGGATTCGATCTCAACCGTCCGATGGAGCCGACTGTTCACAGTTGTAACGGTTATTTATGGCGCCTCGTTTCGAGGTGCACCGATTGGTTTATAGTCGTCGGATGGACGTGGCGGTTCGGATCGCTTAAAGATCAACAGTTGAGCGGAACAACGGTTCGCGGGTCTGACGCCTCGGATTCCGTGTGCCTTCGAGTTGTGGGGATAGTTGGTGACAACTGCCATCTACTCACACAAGAGGTTCGATCGTAATGGGAAATTTTCGGAGGACGTTGGTACGACCAACGATGGCGACCGGTCATACTTCCGAAGTATCCGAGTGGATCATGATATTTTTGTTCGGTATATTTGCACTATCGAATTCCTTGAATCCGGCAGCGCAAGGGGCATCTGTTATGTGGGAAAAACATCATCCACTTAAAATCTTACACGTGACTACCTTTATTTTCGGAGCTGACCGCGAATGATGTATTGCACTCGGCTTATACCGCTCGGAGTCACAGTCCTGTTAGGACACGGTGCCGGTCGGAGGTATAGGCCTACTCGGTTATGATTCTTAGTCGGAGGTCAGAGTCCTAATGCAACTATGTCATGTCAGAGGAGTCCCTCTCCTAGTACAATACGATTCCGATCATCACGGCCATATGACCACTCTTATGGTGACATGAGTCACTCTTACTGTGGACCGGCTTGGCTTCCTTGGCCACAGTCTCCCACTCCTACTCGGAGTCTATGACCTGGGTTACCCTCAGAGCGACACTTGGCAGTCCTATT
The DNA here is from genome assembly GCA_028583415.1 of Protea cynaroides. Taxonomy (NCBI): domain Eukaryota; kingdom Viridiplantae; phylum Streptophyta; class Magnoliopsida; order Proteales; family Proteaceae; genus Protea; species Protea cynaroides. The sequence continues at coordinate 22,803 of JAMYWD010000614.1, read as the reverse complement.
GGTGATATACTTCCTTGAGTCCTGGTATCTCCATGCTTCTTCCCAATCTCTATAAGTAGAGAATGACCCCTCAAGGTAAAGGATCTCACAATCTAACAATCTCTCCATTCATTCTCGTACGTTCAAACTCTCTCATCGTTCCCCTCTTTCTCTAAATTGGAGATAGCTTTCTGCTATCTCTTGACTGTTTACATTGAGAATCTGACTTAGGCATCGGAGTATACCCGGGGCTTAGTCGTTGTCTCATCTCTGTGATTGCAGGTTGCTTGGATCGCAGACCGGCGGACGATTTCTGACCGTAACAATTAGTTACTTGTTGAATTGAAATATCCAGATACAGAGCCTTCTAGGGTCCCGATCGCAGCTCCGGTTGCAACAATAGTGCAACCGGTGTTGCCTCTGGTCCCTCTCTGAGGCCTTCTATTTCCATCTGGTCACAACTTTGGTTGCAACAGTGCGTGATCGATGTTGCTTCCAGTTACTTACCGAGGCTAACCGAATGTATCTAGTCGCAGATCCGATTGCAACAATCATGCAGCCGGACCTTCCCAAAGGGGTTGGTCTTGAGACTTGGTCTTCCTGGAGGCATAGGTTTTGTCTCCAAGACTCCCTCCGGACCTGATTCCGGACTTCTACTATGGAAGTCTAATGCCAAATCTTCTAGCTGAAGTATCGACAATGAGTTCCAACTTTATCCTATGGCTTAGTGGGGTCGGTCAGGGATGCACCTCTTAGGTTTAGGGATCACTATCTTGTGCTTATTGATGGCTGGGTTCGAGGTTTATCCTAAACTGACTTCGAGAGAGTTTTCTCTCAAATAGGATGAGGTTACCGTGCTCAACCATTAATGGAAAGCGAAACCTTGACAGGGATAGAGGTTCAAGGCCTCCTTAACTGGATTCGATTATCACTAGAAACCTACAACAATGTGTAATAGACTTATAGGCGATCTGTTTGGGCAGATATATGGGCGGTGCTAGAGACTCTCTCACGTATCCTTCCCACGTTCCTTCTCTTTCTTTCTCTAACTATCCTCCCTTGTGAGAACGCGTCAGAACTTTTGGACTGAGTGTGTAATCTCCAGAGAGAGACTTTGGGGAGAGTTAGTCTAATTGGAGTCTCCTTCTCAAGGTAGAACTCCTTTGGGAAGTGGGAGATTAAGGGGAGTCTGCTAAGTGGAAAAGCTGAGAGATGGCAGAGGAGTTCCACTCCCTCAACCTATTCAAATTAAGCAGTTGGAGTGAGATGGGACCCACTAAGTTTCGCTCATGGGTTCAGCGAATATTCCTTCTCAACAAGAATTTGATTTTGGCGAGCATCAATTCGCAGGCAGGCTTCTTAGCCTGTCCGGTCACAGTATCTGGTCTCACCAGGTCAGGGGTCTTCCGATCGGTAATCTATTTGGTTACAACCAATCACTATCATTAAAATGGTTCAAAATGTTTAGTACCTGGTCCTTAGGTTGCCATAGTATCGGTTGCGTCAGCGGTGGAAAACCCTAGCACAAGAAGAAAACCAAGTTAAACAAGGTTTTTTGGGTGCAGATTTTACAGTTTTCCTCCCTATCTATAAAGCTGAAAATACAACTTTCAAAATATCTCTGCAGGTGAATAATATCTTCAAGGATTCCATTGCACTGGAACATTGAAGATCTTGATTTCCCAAGAAGATGATCGATCACTTGCTTGCTATTAGATTTGAGAATCACTCCCTCTGCCCCTTCATTAATTGTGACCAACAAAACTGCCTGAGAGATCAACTCCATCTACCGCAGCCTGTAGAGATATAGGATCAGATGGAGCAATTCATTGACATAATGCAACAGAAGTTTTTGTCTAGGAAATACATAACATATAGACTACTTTTAAATAGATGATGACAAGATGTTGGGTGAGCAACATGAGCCAATCAGGATGCTGAGGACAAGTATTTTGCTAAGGATGATGAATAGCAATACAAAACCTTACGGCTTTATTTGGTTGCAGGGGGTATTGAAGGGAAAGGGAAGTGAAAATTTTAAACTTTAAATGGAAACTTTTGTAATGATTACAACATATGCTATCATAGTATTACATTACTATGTAACTAATTCCAAATTATTCCATATATAGTCATTAACTTATACTTCACTTTACATCCAAATCCCTCCCATTTGAAAAGGAATATATATTTTAGATCTTATAAGTATCATTACTTAATATGTAAAGAAGTTTAGATAATTTATACAATCATATCGGGTTACAACTATAAAAATTAAAAAATTTCACTTCCGTTATCTTCAATTTTCCTTGCAACCAAACAAAGCCTATAAGATTTCCATCACTTTGAAAACAACAGAGCAGCTGGTTGTTCTTGGGTTTCTGGTTGATGATGTCCAATTAAAACATTTTTTTTATTCACTAAATTGTTTTTGTTCGTTTGACTGCAAATATTAGAATAAGGTTGATGGTGGGATGTTTGAGAATATATAATTTGAGTTTATGAATATCCAATTAAACTATTTTTTTTTGTTTGTTTAGCCAGGTTCACAGGCGGTGCACAACTGGGAATCCATGGTTGGTTCTTGAAGGTAGGATTGGACCATCTGCCTTGAACCCAAAGTACATATTCTTAAAACTTTCCAATGTACTAGCAGCCATCGACCTATAGGTCCAACTATTTCTTGGTGGCGAAACAGCCCTTCACGGGGTATGTTGTTGATCAAACATAACCTTCGAGGTCATAGGTACACAAAACCGGCAAAAAACTGTGACTTCCATAGTGGATAATTTTTTCTTGTGAGTTTCAGATAAATAAAATGGCGCATATAAGAGTGGAGGGAAAGGGGATCCAAATGGTGTCCTCCCTGTACTTCAGGGAGGAGGGAGACGCCTCCGTCGGATGGCTGACACGTGGCTTTCGGGAAAATCTGAGCCCCACGTCCGAGCCGACACCCCTTGTTAGCTCGGCTTGTCGGCTGGGTATCGGCTCGAACGTGGACTTAGATTTTCTCGAGATCCACATGTCGATCATTTGACGAGAGGGGGGTCTCCTTCCTCCCTGAAGTACAGGGTGGAGACGATTTAAATCCAGGGAAAGGAGAAGGGTAAATCAGAGTGATACAAGAAGACAAGTGGACAACGATGACGTACGTGGTAAATGAGGACAATGTGGAAAGTGATAGAGTAGGTAATAGCTTTTTCATTGGGTGTATTTCAACATATAAAAGCATTTTTTACTTGTAACCATATGATGTAAGCACATCCAGCGTTCATTGAGCGGCAGTTGGATCTTATCCTGGTAACGAACAGGAGACAGATCCGAATACCTCCGATTCCGTTTCAGCCATTGGATACCTTCCCTCCAAGTGTTGGCATCTGAGGCGACACCTGGATAACGTCCAGCGACTCCAGGCCCAGCCGAATCCGATATTTGGTTGAGCCAACCAGAACAACCGGGTGGCATTGGGCGGTTGGCTGGTCGACGAATCGCCATCCGGAGAGAAGTAAGAAGCAAAAATTCCGATCCTTTTCTGTAGTTGCAATCTCTCCTTCACTTTTTCGATCTGGATTTGCTTTATTCTTCACATCCTTTTTCTTATCCCTTGGTTCCTGGTTCGATAATGGTGTATCGATGGCGAAGCGGTCACATTTGACGGAACTTGGCTGCATCGCCTGTGAAGAATTGTCCGAATTGGGGGCTGGCAAGGAAGGGTGGCTGGTCGAGAACCCCTCCCTTCTCGCCGTCCTCGACACTCATTCTATCGCTCTTGCTGATCGTTCTACCGTTCTCATCCTCGGCTGGAATGAAGATGATCCCTCCAGTCGTCCCGTCAAGATCCGACCCTCTTTGTCCCCTGCAGAGGGCGAAATTAGCGCCATCGAATGGATTGTCTTTGATGATATCCGTGTACTTTCCATTGGAACTTCTAACGGGTATCTGCTCATCTTTTCTGTGGGAGGCGATCTAATTCATAAACAGGTATCTTCAATGCCGAAGTAGTTTCTTTTTCTTTTTCGGTGTGTGTGTGGGTGGAGGAAGACATGATTCTTTTAATTCAGTAATTTACAATTCTTTGCTGTAAAGGAAAGAATGCCATGGAAAATAAATTAAATTTTTTGTTTTTTGTTTTTTAATGTTTAAGCTTCGGAAAATTCATGAGTTTATGATTGCTTGGGCATTTGAGTTTCGACTAATTTTGAACTTTTTTAGTTGTTAAAAGGGGTGCTCTTGTCTCCTGAAATTTTTAACTTTGACGCACTTAAAATCTTGGGAGATTGTATTCTACTTAAATGCCAAAAATGAGCTTTCCTTGCTTGGGACAGCGACAGGACTATAAGAATAGTTGCATGTTGTTGGTTGGAAAGTACAATAGAATGAGTTATGTTGTTTATACCTGACTCTAAGTGAACTGGAACATAAGATCCTGTATACTTGTGCTAAACCTGTGATAAAATAAGGTGGTTGTTATATATCAAGAGATTAGTTTAAGGAACTAATGCTATTTCCCAGAAAAGATATCGTGATGTAACTCCATTATTACTTGCGGGGTTCTTTTATTATCCCATGTAATATTGCTTTCTGTAGCACATTTTTATCAGTAAGATTTGAAGTGTTCTATACTTGTTTTATTGATAAAATGCCCTTGAAAGAATTCCTTAGATTATTTAAGAATGTAAATTCTTAAATAATGCTGCATGTGTCATGAGATATATCAGTTGGATACCTTCCCAGTCTTCCTACCATCCATTTAGGATAGCTTTCTAGGATTCACAAACATGTCCTGCAGGCTGCACCACTAAGTCTGTGTGAGTGCATTCTTCAATCAGTTGTAATCTTGGAATTGGAAAACCTTCTATTTATTTATATATTTATTCATTCATTTATTTTTAACTCTATATGGAACTTGTTTATATTCAGATGATATATCCTGGGCGTGTACTTAGGTTGAGAGTCCGTGAAACCAGGAATGGCTTTTCGCAAGATACACCCCTGGAGGAGGTTTCTGTTGTTATGCCAGGTGTAATAGCACGCTTTGATGGATCAGATGTTCAGGTATGTCAAGTCAGTAATATGGACTATGAAGGATGTGCTGTGATAATGTTGCATTTTTTGCTAGCGATGACAAACTACCACCAACAATTATGAGTTCTCTTCTTTGAGAGGGGAACTGTAATCACTAAAAAAATATGCATGTGAGAACATTAATAACTCTCTCACTGAAGTATTTTATCATACCCTATAATTTTTCTTAAACTGAGGTGTCTTCAGAGCTTAATGACTAGTGCACCTAACACAAGATGCATGCTTGGGATGCAGACCTTGCTCCAACAATGGTTTCAAGAAGTTCGTTCACAGTTATGGGATCAGAAATTGCAAAAGAGAGATCCAGAGGATCCAGGAAGTTTATATGGAAAACTGCAACACCAGCTGTGGAATGTCAGCAAGTATGGATCGTGTCTTGATGCTGCAATTACTGGGATAATGCCTCCTCCCCTGATGGAGCTTCAGGTTAATTAACTTCTTTATTGGTTTTATGAGTTGACAGATTGTTATTGAAAAGGATCCTGGGCTCTGGAGAAATGAACTAATTCTCTACTTGCTAAGCCTTTCCCAAACTACTTCTGGTTGGCGGCATGAATCCTATTCCACCATTCCTCTCTATTTAAGCATAATTCTGCTGTTATGTCATGTGTTTTCTCACAACTTTGACCTAGATTGTTTTCGCTGTCAAGTTCATAAGCTTTGGGTTGCGCCATATTACTCTTCATTTTTAAGTCTCTTTGCTAGACATTTTTGAATCACCTAAAATGACTTCCTTCGTCTTGGAAAATATTGGTTTTTCTTCTCTCGGATGTATTTTATGTTTCCTATTTTCTCGTCTTGCTGCTTATTTATCTCATCTCAGCATCCTCTCCTTAATATGCTGCTTTTGTGTATATGTTTTTTTTTTTTTTGGTGGGTACCGTCTTTTGTGTATATGTTGTTTCTTTCTGTTGCAACATTCAGCTTTGTGTTTTGCTGGCCTTGTAGTTATCTTATGAATGTAATATTTGTTTTCAATAAAATGTTTGAATCACATAATATTTCCAATCTTTCTCAGTTCATCTGCCTGCAATGATTCTACAAGCAGCGTCCTGATGAGGGTAGGATAACCAAATAGCTAGAATTGCAGTGAATGGTTAGAACCAGAATTCAAATGATAAGAATATATGGAAATTTGACCCACGAATGCATACCAGACCTGAAACACAAGTAGCTAATAATATGAATAACAACATATCCAAAGATGGAAGCAATCCAATGGTCGGATTAAAAGATATGATGAAGTCCTTTTACTGCTAGGACTAGATAACATAAGCATTTTTTTTTTACCAGAATTCAAAGTCAAATTTCTGACCAGTAGATGTCGACCAGACTTAGGTATGAGATAACCAATAATAATAGGAGTGTACAATCCAAGTTTGGGAGGATTCCAGTGGCTGGGTAGGGAACTAAGAGACACTCCTTGAAGAACTAGTAGTTCCTAGTTCTGATCGACAGCAGCCAAGTAATAGTGATCAACAGAAAAAATATTACTAAAAGGACTTCACAATTGATGGACATAATATTCACTCCACAGATTCAGCAAGCAATTGATATGAGATCTTAATTGATAACAGATCAGAATTGAAGTTAAATCCATGAACAGCAGCCGATTGTAAGAGCAGTATTGAGAACAGAATCAGATGCATTAACATACACCCATTCCGAGAATGATTAGATGGAAGAAACAAACAACTATTCAGATAACCATTTTTTTTAATATAATTAGATCACTTTATTAGAAAAAGAAAGGAGAACAAAAGGTTAAATCGGATCCTCCCGAAGGGAGGGGCCGCACAGCCAACCTTCCCAAACTAGGGGGGAGGGCCTAAAGAACTCCAAAAGGAAATGCCTAAAACACCCCAAGATAGGAGGACCCCAAAGAACAGAAGAGACCCAAAAACAGACAACAGCCCGAGGCCAGTGAGATTGCTTGAAGGATATGAGTGACTTAGGAGCCACACAAATATCCATGTACAGATCGGAATCGCTCGAGCTGCACTAAATCGGGAACTCTTTCTCAGGACAGAAGGATCACTCGATGGCAACCGATTCAAGCAGCCATAAATGGAGGGTATAAGCAGAAGCACCATGGATATGATGGAGAAGGAACAGATTAAGATCTGCTACTAAAGTGAATCACTTACTTGTTTGTTGATGGAGGATTGAGAAAGATAGAACAGTATGGATGTAGGCCCTATGAACTAAGTTGATTTCCCACCAACCTTACTAGCTTTCCACTAATGCAGCCGAGTCTCACAGCCATTAACGTTTAAACTGAATCCCACAGTTGAAGAATACAGCAGTCATAGCTTTCATTCATAATTTCGTATCTAGGTTGTAGCCCCCTTACAAACCTATATAGAAGACTCAAAACAAGATGCCCTAAAACTCCTCCAGACAATAACGTTGGCTATCTTTGGTATCATTTATGCTTTTGTTTTTTTTGACAAATTTTCATTTTTGCATGTGTTTGGTATCATTTATGGTTTTTATTTAAAATAAACAAGAATAACACAAAAACCATAAAGAGGTCAAGAGTCGTTTGTGTTATGGACAAAAATAATTTTTGGCCATTTATGCGCTTAATTCTTAATTTTAATGAACACATGTTCTAATAGCTAAAAAAGGGCTAGATGGTAAATTCCTCTTTCCTTTTTAAAATACCCTTTGCAACGACCTTGCTTGCTGAGATTCTGAAAGCATTCTCCTTCGTCCGCTATCCACCTTTGCCTCCAAGAAAGCAAAACGAGCAAATATATCAACGTATATAAACAATTGAATGAAGATGATTGCAAGGAAGCAAAAGTTTCAGAAAAAACAAAGCATAGCAGTGAATGACCTGAAAAAACAAACAGAAATACTGATGGTAATAGAATTGGTGTTGAAGAAATTGAGTTGCAGAAGGTGAAGAATGTGAGGTTAAGGAACACAAGAACTCTGAGAAAAGAACAAGTGTGTGGGGCTAAGGAACACTGGACAATCGTTTTTGTCTTTTGAAGACAACAAGGTACCTCTTCAGTTGAACAGGTAAACCTTTGTCCAAATTCCTTTTTTCTATAGCATCCTCAATTACTTAATTGGAGATCAATCTTGAGCAATCCTTGTGATTTTGAAAGGTTGGTGATACTGATAACAGAGACGTAAAGTGATAGACATTGAGATTTCCTTCTTATCATTTGGATTTCACAATTCAGATATATTTTGGTGATCTCAGTTGTTAGCTTGGGTTGGGAAAAAAAGAGAGCAAAAAAGCGGAGAACAAAGAATGATATTTATTTGAATGATTTGGAAAGTTCATTTGGATTTGGAAATTTGGATTTATTTGATGCTTAGGAATGAAGATTCATATTTAAGTATTTGTGAAAAATTGCCTTGTGTGCTGTAATGGGTATTTAGTATTTGTTTATATATATTTGTCTCTTTATACATTTTGGCAAGCATTTTGGAATTTGGGACATTGTAATAGTGCCTAGAACTGATTAGGAACCGGAACCATCCCATCCATTAATAATTGGTACTGGGAGTCAGGTTTGGAACCGATTAAATTAGCGGGATGGTTTGGGGAGTCTTCTTTAGGATAGGAACTGGTTAGGAACCGTCCCGAACATGTTGGAGGCCTAATGGGGCGCCTAGGCAACCAAGGTGACTGCCTAGGCGACCAAGGTGCCCAATTTCCAAGTTGTCACAAGGGCGCCTAGGCGACGCCTTGACAACTATGGTCCCAAATACCTACAACCATCCCAATTTACACCCCTACTGCCCTTCTACGTCCTGGGACAATGAGAACCCAAATTGAATTTTATTAGAGTATCTCTTTCGTCCTTGCTCTTCTGTTTTTCATTTCTCGGATCCTTCAAGGGAGCGATGAGAGTTTCTTCAAAAGCTTTGGAATGACCAAAAAGGGGGCTATGCTGCAATTTCTTAAATGGTTTGTGTAACAAAGTAAAGGAAGAGAGAAGAATGAAGCAGAAGAAGGACAAGAGAGAGAGGATGTGTGTATATTCTTCTCCCTTGCAGTATATATTTCTAGAAGAACCAAAGGACAAGTAGAGAAAGGAACTCCACATGTCCACATGAGAGGGAGTCCTAGTTACATAATGAGATAGGAACTCCACATGTCAACATTTGAGGGTGTCCTAGTTACATAATGAGATAAGAAGTAAAAGAAAATAAAAGACTTAGTCAATACTCACTCTTTACACACTACTGCATCCACATGGTTTGCACACTGTTTGACCAAGTCAAACAGTCATCAAGTCTTCACACTGGAGCTTGTTGGAGAAGGAGAATGGACCACGGTAATGGGTCCATTCCCTTATTGTTGATAGTTTGTGCAGCTTTTTTCCTTTTCTGATCTCTCTTTTGCCCTTCTGTTTTTCTCTCTGTCTTACTGAGGATGGATGCTGGAGAAAATCGACTTGAGAAGTGAAGAGAGAAGAGCAGAGAGGAAGATTGTGTCAAATGGGTTAAAATTGGAAATATGAAAATAAAAGGATCCCAAGCATAACATTTATCAAAAGTTGGTATCTTCAAACATAACATGTATGAAACGCTAGTTACCCTAGGCACAGTTTTTCAAAACCTGAGGACCTTGGTCATAGTTTCTCAAAACGTTGGTACCCCAAGTGTAATTTATGCTAAAAGTTTTTCTGCCTGTAGCCATACCATACCTGTTTTTCATTCTATAATCCATTTTGTCTAGTAGTTACCAAGAGCATTTTTTTTTATCAAAAATGATTTTCATTAATGATTTTTTATAAATCGGTCGGAACAAAAACATAAATGATTCCAAAGATAGCCTTACCTTGGAGGCAATTTTTTCCTACTAAAATTCAAGCTAAAATAAAGGAAAACAACTTAAAACAACTTAAAACACTTGAAAGCATCAGAAGATAAAAAGCATTAAAATCATTAAAAGTTTTATCCAATTAGATAAGACTATCTAACTAAATAAAGACTTATCTAATTAGACTTGGACTGCTAACATGCTAATCCCGTACACCTACCTCCTACTCGTAGTGATGTAGTATTGTTCAGCTAACAACAGCCCATGAAAACAAAAGATCTCGCAAGATCAAATCCAGATCAAATCGAGATCAAGTCACAAGATTTCGCAAGATCTCGCAAGATCTCGCAAGATAAAATCAAGATCAAGAACCGATCTGGTCGAGCTGTTCAATATCTGCTAGTCAAGCTGTCCCAATTCGATACCAAGTTTAGTAGATTGTCATACTAATGATAATTGGATTTTATTTCTTTGGTCATTTCAGTTTCCATCGTTAACTACTTCCTAGTTGAGTAGTTTTCTTCATTAATTACTTTCTTAGCTGGTGAGGCTTACCATTGTTAGATCTGTTTTCATTCTCTATTTAAACCATGTAAAGGCTTAAGCCAAGGACAGATTAAAATGATTTTATGAATGAAGCAATGTTGATGATTTATGCCGTGAGTGCTTGTCGCACTGGCCGGGTGAGAGGCCTAGACCTAAGAGAGGTCATCCCTTTGGTTACCCCTTGTTCCCATTGTTGTCTCTTCTTTCTCTTTCTCTATCAACCCTTCACACAACCGTGAGCTATCCTTGTTGGGATCTTCTGTAGACCATCATTTTGGTCTTGCATTACATAATTCAGGTCCATAAAAATGGCTTATTACAATGAAAACCCATGGGATCAAAGGTCCAACGTGTGTAGGACCCAACCCAAGGCTTATTTCCACTAAAAGAAGTCCAATTCTGTGATTTATTTGCATAATGTCATTTTTAATTTCTCCCTCCTTAATTGCTTAACTATAATTTATTCATCGTAATAAAGATACCAGGTATCTCTTCAATCTTCATCATTAGTCTTTACAACCTTTGCATTTCTACTCCTATTTTTATTAAAGTTTACAACTAATGCTGTATCTCTACTGCTACTTTTACCGATATATTCTATTTTTAGTCTAACTTATCTCAAGCCCTTTGATTGTAAAGCATTTCCTGATTGTTTAAATTTGGCATTTACCCCGTATTTGGTATTATCAACCAAAATTATATCAGCCAGCTGCCAGAGCCAACCTCCATATATTATTGGCCACTTGATTTTGGTGAACTGAATTAGCTATCTCACCCGTATTGCTGAATTTAGTATTCTCTCTTCTTTCTTTTCTTCAGTAATTAGCAGAAAGATAATTTATTAGGCAGAATCAGGGAGAAGGGGCTGAGATGGCTCACACGTTCAATTAACTTTATATTTTCCTTTCTTTTCCTTTCTTTTTTCCTTCTAACAATTGAATTACTCACTACCTGACTGGAATCTGGAACGCAATGGGCTTGCGGAATAGCACGAACTATTAGAGTACTAAAGTTGAAAAGGATCTAAAATTTTGGAGTTAGGGGACCATAAATAATTTTTTTTTGGGTAATTTACTCATACCACCCCTGGAATCCAAACTTACTACGCATCAACCTATAAGTTGATGATATTTACTCATACTACCCCCTAAACCTCTTTGGACCGTTATACCCTTAGTCCATTTTCCCAAAAAAATCCAAAAGTCATTTTTGCCCTTTTCAAAATAAAAAACCCAAAATACCCAATACTCTCCGGTCGTCTTCTTGATGAGCCAGCTCTAGCTCCTTCGACTTCCACCTCCATTCAGAAATCCAAAAGATAGAGCAGAAAACTGAGGACCTCGATATTCTAGATTTTTTGAAGTTGTGGATAAAGGAGTTGAGATCTAAGACAGAACTGAGGCAGAGGAAGCAATATCTGATGATACTGCAGATGAAAGATCAATTTCTAGTGAGGTGGTCAAGGAAGTTGTGAATGATCAAATCCACCTAACAAGATTAACAGAGCTTGATTCGATTGCTCAGCAGATCATAGCTCTTGAATCGATGATGGATGATGAAAATCCAGTTAAAATAGAGGATGAAATTGAAACACAAAAATTAGATGCAGTAGAAGAAACGGTAACAAGGAATTTCTACAGATGCTTGAGGACGAGGAGGCTAACGAATTCACATTTGATCAGCCCGACATACATCCTCTCAAACTGGAAGCTGAAGAAGAAGATGCAGCAGCTGAATCCAAAGTTTTTATGCCGGACCTTGGAAAGGGCTTGGGTTCCGTGGTCCAGACAAGAGATGGAGGTTATTTAGCAGCCGTGAATCTTTTCAATGTTGAGGTAACAAGAAAAGAAACTCCAAAACTCCAACACTTGCAATGCAGATCTCAAAACCATTGGTTCTTCCATCACACAAAAAAAATATGAACGGTCTGAGATATTTCAGAGAATGGCAGCTGTTGGAATTGAAGAACTAAGCTCAGAAATCAGGGGGAAAGATCCAAGCCACCCCATTGTCGCACTCCACTCCTGCACTAGTCTCCACCGTCGCACTCCACAGTGGGGCTTGAGGTTCCTCTGAACTGGAGATTTTGGGGACGAAGGGGAAATGAAGAGATTTTAGGGCTTTAGAGTTGGGCTTTAGTGAAGGGTACCTATTTTAGTTTTTTCACCATACCCATAAGGGTAGTTTAGACATTAAAATAGTTTAACCTTGATGATATCATCATTTCTTGGTCTTAGTGTAACAAGGTTTGAAAAGTAGGGGTAGCATGAGTAAATATCGTCAACTTATAGGTTGATGCGTAGTAAGTTTGGATTCCAGGGGTGTTATGAGTAAATTACCCTTTTTTTTATGTTGTTCTTCTTGTTTCTGTTTTTTATCATAATTAACAGAAAGAGTAACTGATGTAGGCTAATTTCAAAGAGGGCACATAGGAATCGCCCCCCCCGGCCGCCGCCCCCCCCCCCCCCCCCCGCCGCCCCCCCCCCCCCCCCCCCCCCCCCCCCCCCCCCCCCCCCCCCCCCCCCCCCCCCGCCCGCCCGGCCCCCCCCCCCCCCCCCCGGCCCCCGCGCCCCCGGGGCCCCCTTACAACTTTCACTCAGCTCTACTGCAGGATCATTTCTTCACCAATAATATTAGTTCTCAGCATGAATTTAGCAATGGGATTAATAGAATAAGAACCAGAAAATTGTCAGTGTGCAGATCTCATAGTTAGACTATCCGATGGGGCTAAAACTCTTGTTGAGGGTGGGGATTCTAGGTAGGAATAACTCCTTCAAATCTCAGCCAAAACTAATGGCTGGATGGAAAGATATGGACAGGTTTAAAATATAGAAACTAGGAACTCAAAATTAGTAACTCACAGCTGTGACTAATCCAGCCAATGAATCAGCACCAAACTGATATCGAAGGAAGGGATTGATGATGCAGCTGATCCAGCCATGGTTCTAGGCACTATTACAGTGTTCAAAATTCCATAATGCTTTCCTAAATGTATAAAGAGGCAATATATATATATATATATATATATATATATATATATATATATATATATATATATATATATATATATATATATATATATAAATATGTAATATTCATATCCTAGTTGCAAATACTTAAAATGAAATCTTCCTAGCATCAATTCCAAGTCCAAGGGAACTTTCCAAATCATTCAAATAAATATTTTCCACATGATGGATGGATCGGCACATGGAGGCTTTGATTGTCCAGCAAGAAAACCACATGAACAATAACCATGAACAGTCTTTACAGCAGTTCTCTCTCCCTTTTTTTTTTTTTTTTTTTTGTATATAACTAAAAGAGTTTAAAGAAATTAATGGAAAGATCGAAGAAGGGTGGAAGAAGGATGGGGATATGACCTAAAGCATTCCACCTTAAGGCCTAGGTAGTCTTTCACCTCAGGACTCTCTTACAGCAACTGTCTCTTACAGCAACAGTTTCTCACAGCACACATGACATAAACCAAGCTATTTCATTATCTCATTCTAATGAGCAAAGTTCCATTACAAACTAATTTATAGACTACTCAAGAGCCATAACCGATCGCACATGCAAGAGCCTCCATCGATTGGACAACCATTACAAAATAGAAACTATGTTGGTTAGCAATAATGAAATTAGAAAGTAAATAAAACTACTTATTAGCTATCAACACAAAATCAGAAACTACCTAATATTCTCTTAGCTAATAACCAAACAAAAACTTATAAACTATAAATAGAAACTATTGAAAATAATAATTAACAAAATAGAAACTTGCTATTACATAAGCTTCTAAAACTGAACTAGAAACTAAGATGCTTGCTTGATCAACACTCTTGTTATTGGAGCTTCGGGATCAGCCCACATCAAATAATGGCAACTTCTAGAACAATTTGATGGTTGGGAAAAGATTCCCCTAGTCATAGCTTGCTGAAGAGACATAGGAAGGCCCTTGTGGGCCCATCGATCAACAACCCAAGGGCTGGTCCAGGATCTGTAGGCTGCTGTCAGCTGGAAAATAGCTGGAAATACTGCATCAGTTCCCCCTGCTTAAAAAGAAACCTGTCCACGATTTTTGAAGCGATTGGGTATGTGACCTTTTGAAAACTGTAGTCATGTTGCTCATGAAAATTTTGAATGAAATCTGCCACCTTGGGACCACTCCTTTCAAAGTATTGTGGAGGAGAGGAGAAGAGGGGGACAGGGAAGGAGAGAGAAAGAGGAAGCCTTATCTGGCTACCAACTCAATTCCAAACTCTATATTCTATTCCATACTGAAAAATAGAATCCTCCTAACATCTAGTTTCCTAAAATAAGTAATCTATCTTACAAAATACTATTAGGACCCTTGACTCGCTAATACTGTAACTCCAAAGACAGAAACTAAATTTTTATAGGACTCTACTCAAGACAAAATTCTAACAGCTAAGGCTGTGTTTGATGTTCCTCATTCGCATCATAAATCAAAGAATGTTAGAGGGAGATCATCAATCCGGTCGTCATCCACCAGAGCTCTGACTGCGCCCCCCCCATCATCGCCGCTCTTCCACCATTCTAATCGGCAAACCAGACCCAAGAACCAGAAGCCCATCTCCTTCAGGGTCCGAGCTGCAAAATCTCCTCCTAGCGTAAGTCATCGACTTTTCTATCCATTCTTCTTATCTTTCCTTACACTTATTCGCCAAAAAATAGCCAGAAGCAAGAAACTAGGTGAAACGGGTCTTGAAATTTTCAGATGGAATTGCCAAAAGTGGGTCGAAATTCACACCCCTTTTCTAGGCTTCACAGATTGCAGAAATTGGAACTCCAAAGCTTGTATGATCGGCCTTATTGGGACCTTCATAGTAGAGCTGGTAATCTTTTCCTTCCTTTATATCTCATCTAGTTATTCTTCCAAAATCATCCTCTCTCCTCTCCCCTCCCCCCCCCCCCTCCCTTTTAGTGTCACCGCCATGTGCTTGGAGGGTATTTGGGACCAAAACAAAGGCATCCAAATCTATTTCCTTCTGCATCTATTTTTTTTGTGTTCCAAAGACTTTTTATTTTTGATAAAATGGTTTTCAAAATCTTTTTGAAAAATACAAAATCAATGTACCACAGCCTAGAATGGACCCACAAGATCCTTACAACTGCTATTAAATGAATCCTAAACTAATCTCTAATAGCTACTAAATAATTATTTTCATGTGCTATTATTAGATGAATCCTAATGGGTCCCACCACTGATTAAAATATTTATTTTTGGGTACTAAAACTAATTTCTAATGGGACCTACCACTACTATTTATGAATCCCAAATTAATCTCTAATGGCTACTATTCTTTTCGTGTACCGCTTTAGTCTAATGACTATTAAAAAGGTGGAAAATAAAAAGATCCTTCTGTCTTCTCTCTCCCATTCTCTGTCTGTCTGTGGAACTGAAAGGGGTGCCGTTACCTCTGGTAGTTGGTTCCACGAATGTGCTATTACAATGACTAATTTTGTGGTTTGATAACTAGCTTATCTAGTGGTCCCCTAAATATTTCTGTGGCATTTATTTGGAGGTACATGGATTTTTTATGGATTTTGTATCCCGTATTGCAGTGTGGCCTCCTTGTAGTTTATTATCTACTTCAGTTGTTGATAATTGTGCTGGGAAATTTCTGAAGTTATTCTGGTATTTGAATTCAGCTGCTTTTATTCTTGGGCAGTCAAGTCAACGTTACTATTGTGCAGTCACTATTGGAGCAGATGCTGTACTTTCAGCTTATAGGTGAGAGTGCTTGGAAAATTTTCTTTCTTGCATTAGTCCCTACCCTTTTGAGGCTCATAAAAATGCTTATCTTACATAGAGGCTCAACTTTTCCGTTCTTTTACAAGTGCAGATGGTTTACTGTTTGGGTTTTAACTTGCATTTCACTTGTTAACAGGCTTTCAGAAGACAGAAGCAGATCTTTAGTTGGAACCATTCTGTCAAAAGTTCTGCCTGCTACATTTTCAACACTGGCCTCCTTCTCTAAAATGATATGGCGAAGTGAGCAAACATCGACCGTAAAAACAGATGTGAAGCCTCAGCCATTTGCTAAAGGTGAAGCCAATGTTTACATTTTCTGTTAATATCATGTTATGTGTAGGAAGGTTACTGTCAGCACATTCCACCATGTGGAAATGTGTGAATGGTCTATAACTTTGACTTCATTGAAATGGTTAGAATGCTAACAATTGATTTATAATTTAAATTTCAGTTGTAACCCTGATTTAATTATATATATTTTTCTTACAATTCTTTGGGGCTCTGTTGTTGTGCTAACTGTTTCCTTTTGAACTGAAATGTTTCTTGGAATGGGTTGATACATGAATTAGGATATGAACACAATTGGTTTTCACGACAGGTCATACCCCCTTTTTTAAATCAGTGTGGTTGAGGCTGGGGCTATAGTGATTGCAGATATTTGGTTCTGCATTTAAGCCTGAGGCACAACCTACTCAGGCACTTGATACTAAAACGCTAGTAGGTTTGCATCTTAACAATGTCACATGGTGAAGATAATGCCAACTAAATGTTTTAAAGGCCACTATGATATCATCCATAATTAAAGTTGACTTAATGTGCCTAACTTTGTATTGTATTAGATTTAGAATGCTTCAGGTCCTTAATTACTAGGAGTCAACTGGCCATGGTTTAGAGCAGTGCTAGGGTAGGACCATTGGTTACCCTGCTCTAATATCCTCTCCTGCAACTGATGATTAGTTTTTTTTATTTATTTTTTATTTTTTTTTATTTTTATTTTTTTTCCATCATGGAAGAATTTCCAGTCATAGGCTCATTGTTGGTCTGTCCAAATATCAGAGCTGTTCTCTTTTTTCTTTTCCCACATAATCTGGAATCTGGAGATGGGAGACATAAAGTGAGGTTCTTGACTAGGTTTGCATGCTTGCCATAAACAACATTGTTGTCACCAGCTGATTAATGAACCTGGTGAGAACAGGTGGAATATGATTTATGAAGCTCATACAAATGGCAGAGAAAGGGAAGGGTCAATATAGAACACAATTTTAAGTGGTCTTACCTTTCGTTATGTTTTAGGATACAAATGACAGAAATTTTATGCAGTTCACGTGTCAATATCAGTAACTTGCAGAACCTACAATCCTTAGACGTATTTGTTGATTGCATTGAAATCATATATTGGAGAGGAATGTACAAAATAATGTATTGAGCAGAGATTGATTGCGTCCTAAACTTGGCCTTCTATTATCCCTTGACTCTACCTGAGGAAAATCATTAAGGTACTTATTTTTGGCATCTTAGGTTGGTATGAGCTTCTGTTTCTCCCCCAATTTTTTTTGTTTTCTTATTCCATGTATCTGCATTAGATCTTTTCTCATCAGCAGCATTTCAATCTATGAAGTCAGTTGGGAGTTTCATACCTAAAATGAATTTGGATTCAGGGTTATTTACACGCTTGAATGATTTTATCATATTGCATCAGGCAATGATGGATGAATTTTGATAAAGTTTTGTCCTTCACATGCTTGAATAGTTTTGTCATATTGCATGAGGCGGCAATGGAATTGCAATATAATATTTTAATTTGTGGGGTAATAAATTGTGCAT
Source organism: Protea cynaroides (assembly GCA_028583415.1). Lineage (NCBI taxonomy): Eukaryota > Viridiplantae > Streptophyta > Magnoliopsida > Proteales > Proteaceae > Protea > Protea cynaroides. The sequence continues at coordinate 4,804 of JAMYWD010000614.1, read as the reverse complement.
GACATGAACAGGCATTCTTAGTACTTATATGTTTCTTGTAGTTTTATTTTACTTGTGACATTTTTTGTGGAGACTGGGATTATATTATAACGATAATATATTCTTGTTTACTGAAATTATTATATTGCAGAAGGTCTAAGTTGTTTCTGTTTCAAATTAGCTTTTGACTGACAGCCACCTTGTGGCAGCATCTCCTTTGACATGCTTAAAAGATAATCCAAGAAAAGGGGAGAAACTCACTCTATCACCTAGTGGTAAATTGGCAGCTATTACGGATTCACTTGGTCGTATTCTGCTACTAGACACACAGGCTCTTGTTGTTGTGCGACTATGGAAGGTTTTCTTTCCCTACTGACCGAGTTGATTTCTCATTAGGATTATTGGTTTTTTCTCCCTGACATTGGTCTTCTTATTTTATCAGGGATATCGTGATGCTTTCTGCCTTTTTATGGAGATATTAGTTGGTAGAGATACAACATCATCAACATCTTATCATGAACACTCGAAGAGTGACTATTGCCTATGTCTGGCTATTCATGCACCTCGGAAAGGAATAGTTGAGGTATATCTTTCTTACATTGTAGTAGTTTTGAATTGGTTTCTGCCTTTCCCTCATTTATATAATTGGTTTCACTTTTAGGTCTAAGTGTTACCAGCTCATCATTCACTAATGTGATCTTAACAAATTTTCTGGAACTTCCCCATTACTGTTGAAGCAAGAAACTATTTGTTCTTGAAACCCCATGCTAATAAAATTAAAGAACGGGTTAAAATCTTAGACAGTTTCCTTGTAATCAGCGGTGCAAATTAAAAATGTTCTTGCCTAAAAATCTAACTATAGTTGCTAAACATTTTAAAAGCGTTGTGCTCATAAATATAGTTCAAAAGTGTGAAAGATGCATTGTGGTTGTCTTCCAATTTTTATTTTTCTTACTTGGGAGGTATTTGATGGGTTTCTAGTAGCCCAAGGGATAGGTTTCAGAAACTTAGAACAAAACTGAATTATAAAATTGGAAGACAACCACAATGCATCTTTCATTGAATTAAAACTCTGGTGTAAGTCAGAAATATGGAGAAGAATAACTCCTCACCTGACTCAAATCCGATGGTCAGATCTGCGGTTATGGGATTATTCCATAGATAGTTAAAACGGGAATGGCAAAAAAATGAGATGGGATGGAACGGGTTTTAAAAGGAGCAAAACAAGAACGGTACGGTCAAAAAAAGGTCAAACATTCCGAGAACGGCAAAAAAACTAAAATGGACGGTACGAGTTTTAAACGGATCAGATATAATACGGTACAACAAAAAAAAAGCAATATACTCCTATAAATTGAAAAAATATATCTAAATCAATGGAACACATGACATTTATGATGTCTTCAGTCATAAACTGTGAGAAAAAAATAATAACGTAATGAGTTTAGAAGCAATTATGAGGAAGTGGCCAACCTTCAACCCCACATCGGTTATATCTAGAAAGCAATAAGAGTATTAAATGATGTGGGATTAATCGACTCATTACTCATGAACTATGCATGTAAAAATTCGGATACGGCTATGGTACGGTACTCGTTTTAAACGCTTTTTAAATGGCAAGGCTTAGAGTATGGAGTATTTTAAAGTATTTTTGAGGTCAATATAGTAATACGTGTTTTAAACGGCCGAATACGATATGGCAGTACGGTCGTTTAAAATGCGTTTTAACTAACAGAGGATTATTCTACTTGGGACAGGATTTCTAGGAAATAGAGCTCCAGATGGGTAACCAATAACAGCAAATTCAGAGATTTTAAACAACAGTACCTATGGTCTGAACTAGCAAACAAATAGTATTATGATGCTGTAACAGCAAGCAGAAACCAGAACTTGAAAACAGAACTTAGAAACTGGGTTGAATGAAATTAGACTTGAAATAGGATTTAAGAAATCAGTTCATAGATGAAATTTTGAAACCATAGGACTGTCTAGGACAATAAACAATGGGTATGTGTAGAAACAGAATTAAAATCCAACGTTTAATGTTCATTTTTAAGAAATCCTTGTAGGAATAGGAATTTAAAACATAGTTGTCAAGGCGACAAGGGGACCCAAGGCGTTTGAGGCCATCCTAGGCGCCTAGGCGTTTAGGCGACTAAGGTGTTCCTGGTGTATTTTTTTTTTATTTCTTAAATATCAATCCTATATTAATGTTTATATATATGCAGGATGCTACATAAAGAATCAACATTAAAGGTATAACCTAATTAATATGAGAAAACCAACAAATAATGAATAAACTATAGGACAAGCATATTTATGAAAAACAAAAAAACACAAATCAATAAAATAAGAAGTTAGAACATAATAGCATACAAGTAAGAAACAAGAGTGCAAGAGCAAGATTATAATGTAATTTCGGACTGGTTTTTAGCATAAGGATAAAAAAATCTTTTCACCTTTTTCCATTGGGGAACTTAACAGCGTGTGACCGATAATGGGGGAGGGCTGAATTGCGGGTAAGTGGAAACCTTAAGGGAGGTACGTGAAATTTTCCATTTACTTAATGATTTACCTACACATTTGCAACAAGGCAACTGCCCAAGCCTTTAGACCGTCCAAGGCGCCTAAGGCGACGCCTAGGCTACCTAGGCGGCTGCCTTTTGTGCATAAGCAAGGCGATGAGTTGCTTAGACCATATATGACTGCTTGGACGCCTAGGCGACGCCTTGACAACTATGATTTAAAACTAGAAGAAAGATTAATTTTTATGCTGAGAACAAATCCAGAACTTTTAGAAGAATGATAATCAGCAACTCAGATTAACCACAGATAATTAAGCTATTAAAGAAGATGTGCAGAAATAGAAATTAGAAAACTGACGTGAACAGGTGATATTGAATTGGAGTGCGGTGATATTGGATCAGGAATCCACCTGTGCAGTTCTTACTGAATCCAGAGCAAGAGTACACCTGAATCCACAGATGCGATACTCTGAATCTAGAGAGCAACTTGAGAAATCCACCCAAGCAGGCTGACAAAGTAAAGCTTCTTTCGTGAATCAAATTCATGTTTAGTATAGCCCCTTACAAGCTTATATAGAAGACTCAAGCAATCAAGCTAGGCTAAAAACTCCTCCTCCAGCCTGTTAAGTAAGCCTTTTTTTTGGGGGGGGGTAGGCAGGCTTTCCTTAGTGGATTAAAACTTTTCGAATATTTAGCGAAATGTTGTAAATAACGCAAGTTAGATGAAATATGCAATATCACAAACGACAACACAGGATGTATATTGATTCACTTGGGATCTCCCACGCTAATCCACTCGTCCTCGAGTCTACGTTTGAGATCCACTATTATCTCTTTCAATATGGTAGGTGGGGAAGAAAACTTTATTTTTTTCAAATCTTTTCAGTAAAGAGGAACCTTGCAATCTTCATTCAAGGTTTGGAGGAACTTATAATCTCTCAAGAATGAGAGGGTCCTTGCTTAAGCTAAGTACGGTTTAGCTTCAAGCAACTCTTATATGGATAAGATAATCCTTGTATTGCCAAGCACGGTTAGGCCAATACAACTCTTATAAGGACAAGAGGATCCTTAACAAATTACAAATGAATGTAATAAGATAAGAGATTATCTAGGCAAGAAGTGTGACAACTACTCCTTGCAAGTGTGCAATATGATGTAGATTATGCTTCTCTTTGATGTAGAAGTTGAGAGAAGATGAAGCTTGGAGATCACAAGTTGAACTTGAAGACTTGAAGTTTGATGCTTGATCTCACTTGATTTTGATTTGATTGCGCAAATATATTGCCCCTTATTGATTATTCAAAGTCTTGCCAAAAGTCTTAGTTTTTCTCCACAAGAGGGGTATGAATACCAAGGATTGGATGCATGGCCTGCCAACTTGATAGCTGCTTCAAATCCATCTATCTATGAACGAAAGGAGTAGCAATCTCCTCCTTTTTTTTTTTTTTTTTAATAATAAAGCAACAAGCTCATCCCCTCTTGATCCTGTGAATTCATTAGGTGGGTCCATTGAGTTACTTACGGAATCTCAAATCTCTCTTGACCCCAAGCTAGGATTTCCAGAAGAAGATGCCATTCGTTTATATGCCTATTGAATGGCCAAAATGGTTGGTAAAAGCAGATTCTAACAGATCTATATTTGCTGTTGCTGGTTGATCGGTTGAAATATGACCGTCGTAAATATAGTCGTTATTTAACCGTTGGAGGGTTTGGGTCATCCGGTTGATTGGTCGATGGTCTTTTCCTTCTTGAGCTTCTACTGGTCGATCTCCGGTCGGCCTGTAGATCTTCCGGTAAGGTTTGACAGCTCTCAGGAGGTTTTTCCTGTATATGTATCCTGTTGCTGCTTGACCTGTACACCAGTCGACAATCGACTAGATAGTCTAATTTATTAGATCCTTAGCCCATACATTGGGGCTTTTCAGCCTATATCTTGGTGCTTTTTCACCAATTTTTTCCACATGGCTTAAAATCATTTTACTTGATTATTTGGTACCACCTGAGGTCTTTCTAAGATGCAGTGATATGCATGATTACAAGATGATTGTGTATGTGCAAGTGTACTAGCCTAATTGAGTAGGTACAATGTTCTTCTTCTTGAACTTCATCCTTCTTCAAACTTGAACATGCAATCTTCACTCTTTAAGCTTTAGCCTTCAAGCTTGAGACTTGGATATCTTCAATCGATGTTTTCTTATTTCATTTTTTCTTGGACATCTTTCCTTCTCTTAACCTTCAATCCTTGCTGTTCAAGAGATTCTCTTGTCACTTTGGCTTTGGCATCTAGAATATGAATTTTA